>WBNM01023289.1:0-33025 GCA_013399055.1 Ramphastos sulfuratus | reverse complement strand
TATATATATATATGTATAAACAGTCACACACATATACATTTCAGGGTCTGTATTAGAGTCTATTTTTTGTTTTTAAATTACTTAAGAGAGCACAGCTGGGTAAAAGATGAAGTAACTGGGTGCATGCAAGTGTATCTTGCCACTTGTGCACGTAAATGACGCAATCTGTAAGCGACTGCAGAAACAGCAAATTCAGGTTGGGCCTCTGATTGCTCAGTTAACTTGTTCAAAGACAAGCAGTTGATAACCTTCAGCAGCTCCTGCTGTACATTGGACTTCTCAGCACTGCTTCACTGAATCCACAGCCACTGCTCCAACAGCCACAGTGTTACTTTGTGCTTTTACACAGGCATGAGCAGCGCTGTGCGCTGAGTAAAGCTGTCACCAAGTGAGCTTTGGACCAGATTTTGGAAAGCTGTTTAGATACTTGGGTGAGATAATTCAGTGAGAACGAGCCAGCTTAGATAATTAAGAAAAAGATCTGGTCTAATTGCAAAGGGTATGAAGAAAAAGAATAACAATGAAGAAATCTGTAGCCCTCCGTGCCTCTATTAATAGGCAAAATCTTGCTTCTATGTCTTTGATTTTTTTAAGGTGTTTTGTTTTCCTTAACTTGGAGCCAAGTATTGTTCAATCATATACATTCATATCCCTGGAACTCCCTTTTTTTTTTTTTTTTGCATTGAAATAATCATTAATTAATGGTAATTTGGTACTGGGTGAGATCAAACGCCAGCTTGCTGTGTTCTGCTGTATACTTCTTAAGGGACAGAGAAATTCAAATACCCAAACCTGTCTTGAGTACTCCAAGTAGAAAAATCTGTTAATCCATGTATCAAAATGAGTTAAGAAATGAACTTTTACCATAAACATGATGTTCCTTTGCTGCTGTATTCCTTGTTCTGAGATGATGTTGTGGAAAGGAGGTATTTTCTTTCCTTTATCAATTTTTTGCATCGAATAAATCTTAGCAACTTTAATAGGAGGAGGATAAAAAAAAAAAATCACTGAGCAAACCATTATCTTAACAACAATCTCTCTGATAAGAGAAAAGGCAGCAAGAGCAGAACTGCTGGGCTGGATCGTGTCCCTGAATAGGTTATTACAGACAATCCTCATGGCTGCATTTACCAGTTCTTTGCAGGCCTCTGGCAGCAACAGAAACGCTGGTCCAACACAGCCTCCCTCAGTGCTAGGAGAGCAGCAAGAAAAGCTGCTGGACACCCATGATGTTCTTACAGGCTTCAGTCAAGCATCACTGGATTTCTTCCTTTAACTTCTGGTTGTGACAGTGTCTGCTGGTGACTTTCCGGTGCTGCTTTTCTTCCTCAAGAGGATCAAAATCCAATTTGGTACTGAAATGACTGTGTTCCACTCCACTGGTCTGCTCCTGCTTTCAAAGTCTTCCAGGAGCACTGCTTGTCCTTCTATTAAATTCAGGCTTTGCTTTTTCTCCTAGAAACAAACAAATCAAAATCCCAACTCCTCCCCACATCCCTTTTCCAAAAATATAGTTTTAAGTGTGATCGTTCGCATCAGGAGAATCACTGAGCCATCTCCAGTCTTAGTACAGCTTCTGCTGAGAAAAACTGTAGCTTATAGAACTCTGAAATGTTTATTAGAAAGCTTTCAAAAAGAGATCTTCCTTTCAGGGAAAGAAAAACTGTTCAGTGTAGCGTTTAAAGACGTCCACAGCACAGAGACTGAAATGGTTCAAAATGATCCTAAGGAGCAAGTAGCTCATAGAGTTAGCAAAAAAATTAACTTTTTTTTTCCCATTCTTTTACAGAAAAACAGTAATAGCTGCTCTGGTTTCCATACTTAGAGTAAGAGAATTTTGCTGGATGTTCTTGGTTTTGCTTGTAGGTTGTTTGGGTTTTTTTTTTCCTTGTTTTAGTTTGTTTGTTTTCTCTATTGCTCCACACAGGTTTTGATTAGTGCTTCTCCTTGGCTACAAGTGCTTCACTTTGAAATACAAAGCTCTTTAGAAAAACAAAAACAAAACCACCCCAAAAAACCAAAACCCCCAACACCACATCACTGGAGGGAAAATGGGAAGTGATAGAGTGCAGCTGCAGCAGCCTGGCTCTGCTGTTGTCCTCCCCCATCCCCAAATCCTCTGCATAATTCCAATCTTTAGTCGATGAACCTTTGGCAGGCCTTCTTCCATCGGCAGGCAGTGCACCACATATCTCTGTTCTCCATCCCATAGACCTTCCGACACTTTTTGCCCTCCCCTCTGGGCTTCCTGTCAGAGAGAAAGGGAAGCTGGTTAACGAGATGCTTCTGTAGCTTTATCACCCTAAGACCAGGACAACCATCCCAACAGTGCAGCAGGCAGAGAGCTCCTGGCCTTCCAGTGGGATCTGCACTCTTTCCAGTCAGCTGGGAGCTGACCCAGCAGGCAGACATACAGTTATGATTCCACAGCTCTGAGGAACCTGAACTTCTCCTCACCTGGCTTATACAGCCTCTGCCACAGCTGCTGAGCCTGCTCCTCTGCCCCAAAGATGATCAGGAACATACATCCCTGACTTCAGCCAGCAACTAACCCCAGCCTAGATAAGTAGCACTTTAGCCACGTAGCTTTATCTGTAATGGGTGGCCAGAACTATTCTACGCCATGTCCTGGTCACGCCAGGCAGAGGTCCTTGCTTTGGCCCAAATATTTTGCACAGAATTGAGCTGCAGACTGTACCTACCTGCAGGCAGCAGCTATGCAAAAGAGAGGAAAAGCTACTAGCTCCTGAGCTTGCCAGTCCCTCCTGCATGGTTTGCTCTGACTCACTGGCTGACAAACAGCAAAGCAATTGCAAATAAGGTTTAGCTCTTGCCCTCACTTGCAGCACGTTCATGTGTGCTGCTCCTCCATGCATCCCAAAGGCAGAAAGGCAAGCAGTGTCTGCTTTTGCAGCTGCAAGGACTGCAAGGACATTTTCCATCTTACAACCACACTCAATTGGTTAGAAAGTGATCAAAGTACCTGTTGAAAAAACAAAACCATTAGTGAACAAGCCAGTTTAGTGAACACAGCAAGCCAGCAAACCTGAGGAGCAAAGCCTACAACAAATAACTACAGCTCCCCTACAGCAGTGCCATCTGTCCTGGAGTCTCCAAATCAAGTAACTGTCCAGACAGACTGTGGCATTCCTCTATTACAGGGCACACATGGCAGCTGCTTGGTGACTCCTCTCTTGCACACCTGTCCACTTTCTGGTTACTGAACATTCATTAATGGGCACAATCCATGAATTGGGAAGATCCTAAGTTTAGTTTGTAGCATAAGCAAAGATCTGAGAGTCATCAAGAAACTGAAAAGCATTACATCTTCCTTTTGTCTCATTTTAGGCTACAGTCACCTTTAGGACTGTGAGAAATAAGGAATTTCTTTGCTGTAAGACATTTAGCATCACAGTTTGATTTTTTTAACATAACTTCTGGAACACAAACATTGGTTATCTTCAAATGGAAGTGAATGAAGCTCATGTCTAGGAAGACCAGGTATAAAAACTTTGCTTTGATCTAATTTAGTGTTAAGATATGATTTCTTAGAATTCAGTTGAAGCCAGACACCACACTGACTGAGAGGTGATGAACACCCAGGACAGTCCAGCCTTTCAAGGCAAAAAACATCTACTGCTGGTCAGGAAGTTTTGGCTGCAGCAGTGACTCTGGGCAGTGCTGCTTCACAAGGCCATTTGGATCTGCAGCCGACCTCCAGACGTGCCTAGCACAAGGCCTGCAGTTTTGCAGCAGGCCTATTTCATTTCCCAACAAGTCCCTTTTCCCCTCAACTTCACCTTTGATGCTAATCCAAAGCCAAACAGGTCCAGAACGCTTAGTCTGAAGCATTCTAATAAGAAACTGCCTGACCACTGCAGTGCTGGTTGGTGTTGTGGTTTTTGTGTTTCTCTGTCCACTAACACCTTATTTACTAAGTGCCCTCCAGGTTCTGAGGCTGCTGCTCTGGCAGCAAGAGCTAATGGTCCCATACCTCAAGCCAAATGCTACTCTAGGCGGTGATGAAAGAACTGTGTGGGACTGTTTCTGTTCTCCATTCCCTGCAGGACGATTATGAGTTGGTGAGACCTGTCAATACAGACAAAAAAGCTGCTTAAGAAGAATATACAGACAGGAATGCAGTATAAACACTTGTCCCAGAAAATGCAGTTCATGGTGCATGGTGGCAAGGACAGCCAGCAAAGGTTACCAGATAATATACAGCACAAGTACATTGTAAGTCTCTAGAGAAAGAGGTCCATTGAGCATTAGGTACCTGATAACAGCTCCATTTTGTTTCCCTCTACTTCCAGAGCAAACCAGGACACAGATCAGCATTTGGAGAATACAGAAAACAGATTCATTCTTTTATAAGAACTCTGAATAGCTCTTAGGAGAACTTTCTCCAATTTAGGCAGAGAAAATAAGTGGAGAAAGAAACTGCAGCCAGTGCTGAGACCAATACTAATAAGCCCTCTGAAATACAGGGATTTCTTCCATCTGTGACTTGGCACTCCTTGTGGAGATATAGCCCTGGAGAAGAGGCTTTGCTGCTGGCCCTTACAATGTGGTCCAGTGCAAGGCAGCACTTCTGATCAAGGCTGCTAACGAGATGCTTATTTACTGTATTCTGCACTGTAAACCTCTCAGCAGGTGTCCTCCTTTGCCGATGCTTCCCAGTGGAGGGTGGAGTTTGGTCTTCTGAGACTTTCCAAGTAAGCCTCCTACTACCCCAGCCTGGGGAATGGCAACATTATTCAAGTTTATTCATTCAAGGCACAAAGCCTGGCCTTGAATCATTCCTAATTTGCTGCTAAGGTTTTATTTTCTTCCTGGGGGAATTTCACAACCACTTTATATCTAAAATACCATTAAAAATCATCACAAACACTCATTTTTTGTTATGTGCAGGACAAAGCAGGCTTCCTTTGGGCATCTGGTGCACAGTCACTGCCTCCTGCAGCCAGGAACTGCGGAGAGGGTCGCAGTTCCCTGAATTGCTGTGACTTTTCACTCCTGCCCTTTTGAAATCTCATAATATCTGGAAGAATAGGAACTGACTTGACTTGAAGACAGTTACTGAATGTACTTTGATTTTTGGTATGAAGTCTCTTTTGCAGCTACTTTACAGTAGCAAAAACCCCTGATACTGTCAAGTCTTTCAATATTTATTCTTGGCTGGTAGCTACAAACAGTTCTGATTGAACTGCAGGTGCAGCTCACACTCTGAACAAGTTTAGACCATTACTGATAGATGAAAATATATCTCCAAAACTTGAAAGAAATTTAATAGCCCTGAAGCCAGTCATGTGCTGGGCTGCATCGAAAACAGCGTGGGTAGCAGGTGGAGGGAGGGCATTCTGCTGTTCTGCTCTGTGCTCTGGTGTGACCTCAGCTGGCATCCACTGTCCAGCTTTGAAGCCCCCAGGACAAGAAGGACATGGAACTGCTACAGCAGGTCCAGAGGAGAAAGACAGAAATTATCTGAGCACCTCCTCTGCGAGGACAGGTTGAGAGAGTTTGGGCTGGACAACCTGGAGAAGGGAAGGCTCTGAGATCTTACTGGAGTGTTTTAGTATACAAAGGGGCCTATAAGAAAGCTGGAGACAGACTTTCTAGCAGGACCAGCTGTGACAGGACGAAGGGTTGTGGTTTTAAACTAAAAGAGGGAGATTTATACTAGATACAAGGAAGTTATTTTTTCACAATGAGTGTGGTGAGACACTGGCCCAGGGTGCCCAGAGAGGTGGAAGATGCCCCATCCCTGGAAACACTCCAGCTCAGGTTGTCTGGGGCTCTGATCAACCTGCTTTAGTTGAAGATGTCTCTGCCTACTGTATGGGGGTTGGATTAGATGACCTCTAAAAGGCCCCTTCCAACACAAAGCATTCTATGATTCTTCTCCTTCTGCCTGCTTGATGATGAAACACAGCCAGAAGATACTAAACTCTGGGATTCCATGATTCTGCCATTCAGAGCAAGGAGTAGCAGGACTTTGGAGTTTCCCCCAATTCCACTCCCTTTATGACTACCAGACTTGTACATAAATGTCTACAGTTAGGTGCTGTGAATACCACTGAGCCTAATGCTGGCCACACAGAACCAGCTGTACTCTATAGCTTCTACTGAGGTGCTCAGGAGGTTGGTGATAAGCACGCTCACATTCACAGAGGCATTTCAGTGCTGCTCTGCTAAAGATTGCTTGAAAGCCAGGACTTGAAGCAAGTTGTGATGTCTCTCTGAATGCCCCAGTGCCTGGGATAGCAAGCAGAGAGTCATCAAAATTCAATGTCCAAACAAAAGAATGGGAAAACACCCGAGTCAGGTGTCAAAAACCCCACAAAAGACAATTATTTTGGAATTTCATTTCTCTCCTGGACTTGACTGCTGACATACAGGCCTATAGAGAAGCCTGTTCAAATGCAGGATTCCACAGCCCTCTGATGGGTCTGGGACAGAATGGTCCCAGTCCATCATTGCTGGACTAACTTAAGCACATTTGCAAATCCTTACCTAATCCTTTACTGCTCAGTGGTTTGTCCAGGCCAAAAAAGCATCCCAAAGCCATTTAAGATGGCTGGAATAAGTATTAAGGGTCAGATCAAAGGTAACTGTTTGGATGTATTCTCTGAATTTCCCTTGTGTGCTATAGGCATGCATCTCATCTTGAGGACCAGGAAACTATACAACTACATGAGTTTATACTAAGCTGGCCTGTCACACAATTCTGGTCTTAAATAAACTTCCTAAGAGAAACTCTCCTGTTCTATAGCATTCCTAAAGCAGTTACACTCAGTGTAACTGAGTCAGCTGACAGAGTCCTGTTTGTATGAGCAATACCCAATTTAATTCGGAACAGGAGAAATGGAACTTTCACTTAATACAGAGCTATTTAACATCACTCATTGCATGCAAGCCTCCACTGCAGGCAAGGTTTTGGAATTCACAATCAATCTCACTGATGGCAGGATATTCAAATGTGTTCAAACCTGGAAGGGTTGTTTCTTTTTTTTTCCTCCCCCTAAACAGCCTTATAAATGTTTTTAGACAGATATAAAGGCAGCTTACGTGGTTCCCTGTGCAGTTTCACATTCTGTCACCTACACTGCTTCCCCAGCTTTTTGTACTGAGATTATACTGAAACTGCACTTTGACAACCACCATCTCCACACGATTCTCAGAGCGTGAGCTGGCGCTCCTGTGTTTTAACAACTCTTCACTCCTCAGCCACAGATCAATGCTGCTGCTCGAACAAGCAAACCCAACACATACATGTCTAAGCCTGGCCTGTTAAGTGTCTGATTTACAATGTGACTAATTGGGTTTGTAGATGCTCAACACTGCTGGCACCAATTGCTGCTGCTCCACAAAAGGAGCCCATTTCATAATTACTCTGTATCAACTCCATTGTTGGGAAATCAAATTCTCAAGGAACTTTATGGATAGCAGGCTCTGTCGAGGCACTCTTGTTGAAATTGCTGCCAGCATGATGTCTTTCACTGTTAGTTGCTCCTTGATGGAATTTAATAAATATTCATTGGCAGAGTGCAGTGTAATTGATTCAGCCACTTTCATTTTTTTATCAGCCCTGCAGGATGCCACAGCCTCTGCAGAAAATCTCCAAAGATTTGCCAAAGGTTGACAGTAAGAAGCTTTGGAGATTCACTTGGTGAAGAGAAAGGAGGGAAACAGTATCTCATATTGCCATGTCTAACACTGACTGTCAGGAGGAATAAAAAAAAAAAAAAGCTGTATGGTCCTTTGGATGAGCAATGTGCTCTTTAAAAATCCATGCATTCATAAAGTACAGCATTAAATGAGATGTTGTGATCTCAAAAAGGTTTATCATTAGAGAATATAAATTTGTACTGGAACATGCCCTCTAATAAAACCCAGGATACATCAGTATATATTCCTATTTACTACAGAGAAGATTTTCCACTACTTATAAATAGTGACTTGTATTTACTTTTAGTATTCACCAGGCCAGGCACTAGAAGCCTGATCCCTTAGAACTCTTCATAAATGTTCTGAACTCCTCTGCAGCACCCACGCTTACACTGCTTTACATTCAGGACTACTTCAAGTCTGTGCTTCAGCAAATGTCTAATTTCTGCAGTCCTGTTCATGAAATTAGTCTTGCAAGAGCTCTTTTCAAGAAAGGAGCAGAGCTGACTTTACATCTAATACAGCTTCATTAGTAAGTTGTCCAAATGCAGTATGTGTTGTGTTGATATCAACGTGCAGTATAGATCGAACACATTTTCTGTATAAACCAGCAATTTTCTGCTATCAGTAGGGGCTACATACATATAGTCTGCTAGAATCAGACTTTGCAGTTCATCTTATTGTTTCTTTTAGCTGCCTTTCAAAACATGCTTCATCTTCCAAGTTCATTTAGCTAACAGTCCTACTGCTGGAATTCAATTAGCCTCCGAGCACAACCAGCACCTTGCTGATTTTACGTCTAGTTTTGTAAGAAAGGAGCATACAGTGCCAGATTCTGCACCTAACAGAATAGTCTTTTCTAAGTACAGAGTTTAAAAAAATACATACTACAGATCCAATTCACTGCTTGTAGACACTGATGCAAAAAAAAAAAAAAAAGTAACTACTGAATTCAAGAGAGTGGCAAAAAATGTTAAAATCAGCCATGCTGGCAAACTGAGACATCTATTTCATTCAGTTCTTTTTGGTATCTCTTATGTCAAGTTCATTTCTATCACAAGATAATGTGAAACAATCCCAAAAGTTTAAATAATGTGAGACAATCCCAAAAGTTTAAATAATGTGAGACAATCCCAAAAGTTTAAAAAACTTTTTGTCTTTCTTCTCCCTTTTTTTTTTTTTTCTGGTTGTTGTTCACTTACTGGAATGCCAGTGAAGGTAACTGGAGGTGACTGCCAGGAGATGCTAAAGCTACTGCCATTGGGAGTGAATTTTGCTGACCCTGGAATGTTCACTGGAGGAGTGGCCTGCATGGAAAGAAAGTATTATTCCAGTAAGAAGAAATATTTCTCTTCCAAAGCATTTCAAGGGTTCATCCCACTGAAACTGTAAATCTACCAGAGACCTTCTGGGCTGTAAAATCCCTGTGTTTTACCCTTATGGAAGGGGGAATCATGGGTAAGCCAGGAAGGAAGGGACAGATTTATATACCACTGTTCTTAAAACCTTGTTGAAAGACAAGAGCTGTCACAGGAATCCACACAAACCCCTTCCAAGCTAGATCTGATTAACCCTCCCCACAAAGTTAAACATCACATACAAAGAACTTGTCAAATAATGCTAGTTAGCAACTAAAATACTGCAAATGACCACCTGTTGCAGAGTGATAAACAAAGTAGCATTTGAACTGGTGGCAGGACTTTTACAGCTCAGGAGATTGCATCTGAGCACATCACCTTGGGACTTCCTGATGGTCAGTGCAGAATTAATGATGCAGGCAGTGGGACACAGAGCAACTCTTCCCAATCTGAAGTATGGGGACAAGCTGCAAGAGTTGGGGCTGTTCAGCCTGGAGAAGAGAAGGCTCTAAGGAGATCTTAGAGCAACCTTCCAGTACCTTAAGGGGTCTACAAGAAAGCTGGAGAAGGACCTTTTACAAGAGCTTATACTGATAGGATAAATTGAAGCTGGAAAAAGGTAGATTTAGACTGGATATTAGGAAGAAATTCTTTACAGTGCGGATGGTGAGACACTGGACAGGTTGCCCAGGGAGGTTGCGGATGGCTCCTCCCTAGAGGCGTTCAAAGCTATGTTGGATGAGGCCTTGAGCAACCTGGTCTAGAGGAAGGTGTTCCTGCCCATGGCAAGGGGAGTTGGAACCAGATGACCTTTAAGGTTCCTTCCAACACAAACCATTCTATGATTCTATGTAACACACACTGATGTGTGGCTGGATAATCAACAGCCCAAAATCCACCAGCTACGGCAGGAGCACAACCAACCAACTACCTCAAAAGTGAACATCTAGATTGAAATGAGATGAAGGCCCTGGGCTGCCACTGAGCTCCACGTACTCATGGAGGTTACTCTCAGCAGAGTTACCTGGTAAGCGTGGTCCGTGTGTACGAGGTAGAGGTTGGTCGGAGCTGAGCGGCTCAGAGGTGTCATCAATTTTGTCTCAGTTTTGGCACAGGAAGTTTCAGGACGGATTGCATCTTGGGTGGGAAAGGAAGGTGGAGATGCTAAAGATGGAGAGACTGGGGAAAGGCTGCTTAAGCCATCAGCTACTGAGTCCGTGTTGAGCCTGATTTCTGTATAGTAAAAATCCTCCTCTCCATCACTGTAGTCAGACTCTCCCACACGTCTGTGCCGAGACAAAGAATGAAGCACTGATTAAATGAAAGCAAGAACCCCAAGGTGAATTTTAAGTTCTTGATGCATGAGCAAATAGATTCACACTGTCAATAAATTAATATCCCCAGTTTCAATCCTGCCTACTTTATCAGCATTCTGGCTGCAGGGAAGGGGGAGAGAAACAGAAATTCATCTAGTCTGAAGGGAAAAGAAGTAGGAATTGGATTTTTTTTGTCTCTGTGTTACTCTTGACTAGTTCTTTGCCCCTGGAGTAGATGTTTAATTTTTATACTTCAGATTAAATGTCATCTTCTTATTGCTACTACTGATGCTAACGAGAATCTCAACACGCTCCAGAAATGACAAATCAGGCAGGTAAAGGTGACAAACAGAAGCAAGATATACTTCACTAATGGTACAGCAAACAGCCTGTAATCTTAGCACAGGTTGCTTAATTAAACCAAATACAGTTATGGCCATGGTTCACCGTAACTTTCCTTGTCATAAGGGAAGAAGCTGCTAGGACACAGTCTCATCGCACAATTCACTCACACACAGGTAGATAAAGGACAGACACAGGCTAGCTTGTCAGTCCAGCACTTTCTGGTTCTATTCTCCAGAAGATGTGGAAGGTTTAATTCCCCCTGCATCCCTGACACTATTTGTGCTAGGAATGCAGCAACCCAGTCAAAACAGTAGTTCCCAGTAGGCTACTTGGGATCTTGAAGTCCAAACCAAACCACTGTTACAGCACGTTCATAATCCACATGAGGTAACTCACACCTCATGGATGTGTCCTTCCTCCTGAATCTTGCCCATGGGAAATCAGAGAGCCCAAAGCATCCTTCTGCCTCTGTGTCCACCCCAGGCCTGAATGCTGGGCCTTTCCTTTTCCAGGCATGGTCCCCAATAACAGCCCCTAGCCAGTTCTTCAGCCTGCTGGCTCACGTGTCTCTATCCATGGTCCTCTCACCAACTTATTCAGCAGAATTGTGTTGAGAGAGCATGGGCTCAGCAGGTACAAAAGGCTCTACCAGAAGCACCATCTGACCACACCCAGTCACTCATCAAAACTCCTCTGGCAAACTACAAATTCCAGGGCATTTCTGCTGTTTGATGTTAATTTCTCTTTCTCCCATGCCACAGAAAGGATGTCCCCATAATATTCAGGTCAAAGCAATGCTCTTCACTGCATTTTGAGATGGTTTCTCTCTGTTTCTGATAGTCTCACTCTTCACAGACTAAGCTCAATGGCAATTACTATGACCCTTACAAGACTCTCCTTGAGATCCACATCAGACTACTTCCTCTTGGTCACTTCAATTTTAAACAGTGAGTAACACAGATTTACACAAGAGAGATGTATTTCCACATATGTTATATGTGAAGACCATGAGTCTCCACTCTAATTCCATATGACACAGATGACTCAAAAAATTGCAGATTTCAGTTACAAGCTAAAGTCTGAGTCAAATGTGTCATACAAGGTTCAGTCACTTTCACTTCTAGTTCAAGTAACGTACACATGGAACTGCAGTTTAGTTGCTTTTTCTTAAGTTCCTCAGGGTTTTGGGGTTTATTTGGCATTAATTTGACTCAGAATTAGCACAAGCACCTGATCTGATATGAAATGAGGCTGGACAGTATTCATGCAAGACCCTGAAACTTGCTGTCCTTTAGAGTTCTGAAGAGACTGCTGCCTTACCCAAGATGAATGGTCCGTATGTGTTTCTGAATCCCTGCAGCTGTGCTCAGTACCTTCCCACAGTTTTTCCACAGGCATTTGAACATCACCTTCATGGAGTTCTGGAAGTGATGAGAAAATAACATTAGTTGTAGGGAAGATAGAAAGCAAGCCAAGCCACCCAGACCAGACATACAGTTACAAAAACCTGTGAAGGTCCTGAGCCTCTGACTTGATTCTGCAGTGATGTATCAATGTCTCCATCAGCAGTGCCATCCTACTCAACAGAATTCCATGACGAGCTGCAGAAGCAGCCTGAGACAGAACTTTACCATTCACTGCTCTCTGGTATGGCATTTTCACTTGCAATTTCTAGTTTCTGTCTCCCTGCTAAAGGAGGTAGATAATACAAGGACTTACTACACTTCTCTGAGGCCTTTCAAAGAACAACTGATGAGGACTTTCAATTTAATGCAAGGCCTCTCCTTACATTAAGATCTCCCCAAAGCAAGCTCTTATGGCACTGTCACTCAGTAGAAATGCATAACATAAACCCTACTTCCATTTCTGATTCATCCAAGAATTGCCTAATCAGGATTAATGCTTTGTTTAAAACAACAATGGAACAGAAATGGTTAGGTGAGGAATAACTACATTAGTGGAAACTTTTAAGCAAACAACTTTCTTAACAGGAAGTGGTTGCCAACGTGACATGAAATGGAAGAAACTTTAATGAGTACAAGTAAGGTTGCCAATCATTCTATTTCCAGTTTTACTCCTGCTGATTTTCACAACCCTAAAGAAGAAATAACCTAAACATTTTAATTTCAGTTTCTGAAGGTGTACTCAGATAAAGTACCATGCTGGGACCAGAATCAAAAGCCTGCAGGAAACACAGTTCACTTGTAAACCAAAGTTTGGCAGGCAATGTTAGTATTTATCTAAACAAAACATTTGCCATGCAGAGCAAAACCCCTAGGAACCAGAACTGACAGTGTAATAGCTGTGTGGTGGGTACAGAAATAGAAAGCACAGAATCACAGGATGGTGAGGGTTGGAAGGTATCTCTGGAGATCACCTAGTCCAACTCCCCTGCTAAAGCAGGGTCACCCACAGCACCTTGCCCATGCAGGTTTTCGAAGTCTCCAGAGGAGGCTCTACAAGCAATCTGGGCAGCCTGGTCCAGTGTTCCAGCACCCTCACAGAGAAGAAGTTTTTCCTTAAGGGGAACTTCCTGGGTTCTAGTTTATGTCTGTTGCCCCTTGTCCTATCACTGAGCACCGATGAACAGTCTGCCTCCCTCCTCTTGTACCCCTACCCTTTAGCTACTGGTAAAATCCCCTCTAAGTCTTCCTTTCTTCAGGCTAAACAGCCCCAGGTCTCTTGAAGACAACTTAGGAAACAAGAAAGGTGGCAGCTGCAAACCCATCTGTCTCATAGCAGCTGAGCAGTAGGAGTGACGCTAATAAGCTGATGTTAATAACTTTGAGAAGTAAAAAAGAAACCAGAACACTTTTGCATTCCTACTCCTGTCCCACATCCCCCTAGATGAACTCTGTCTTTAGTTTAACAGTTAGCTCTAGCTTGAAATTTATCATAACAAAGGACTCCTTCAAAATATTTTTTCTCTCTCTAACGAGAAGCACAAACATCTTGTAGCCCTCTCCCACAAACAAGGGCAGAACAGTGTGGGGCAGCAAATAAGCAGCTTCTGGAGCAGAAGGATAGATTTGAACAGGTTTAAACAATCATTAGAGCTTCTTCCTGCTGGTGATGAAGCAATTAATTGTCTCAGACTGAGCCAGAAACAAAATCACCGAGGAGAATAAATTCTCTGGTTTTCCTCCTTACAAAAAGCCCTTTTTCATCCTGCTATGTAAAATCTGTCCTGTTGTGTTGGGAGGGAAGGGAAGCTGGACCAGTGCCATCTCTTTGTTTTCTTTTTCTTCAAGAGGAGCCTGCGTGCTAGCCTAACGCTGCTTTTTGAGGGGGGACTTTTGGACTTCATTGGTTTTTAAGGCTGTGTTTTATTTAGTCTGCTTTTGCACTCCTACCAAGGATAAATTTGGTCACTGCTAATACTGTATCAAAAGCCATCAGGTTTGATCTCTCCTTTTTTCACTCCATATGTTTGCACAGAGAAAGCTTCACAGTATTAAGGTATCTGACATGCTGTCAGACAAACAGCACTTGCAGGGAACAAGAGATATTAAGGCCACATCCAATTTTTGTGATGACATCTAAAGGCTGCCTGTTGCATCCTACATACAAAGAACTTGCCAAAGTAAGACAGAAATTCCTTGAATGGCCAGAGGCAACACCTTCTGGAAATCACTCTAGTGTTTTCTGAGCAGGAGGCTCTGTAGAACCTCACCATCTGCCAGCAAATATGTGGTGCTGATGGCAGCATGTGAGTGCAGCAGGTGATGAGGTTGAAGGAGGTATCGTGTGGAGGCCAAGTACCTATGTTAACTGGATCCCAAAGAGAGATACACATGCAAAGCTGCTTGGGTGACCTCTTCCCTTCTCACAACAAAATTCTATCAGCTCATGAGTATGGCATTTAACGTGAGGCTTACCTTTCTCTTCCTAGGAATGGGTTCATCAAAGAGAAGGTTGCTTGTTTCAGCTTCATCAATACCATCATCTGGCTGGGAAGGTGTCCGGAAAGCTTTGAAGCTATCAGCTGACAGAGGTGGAGATGGGGTGGATGGGTTGGACTGGTCGCTGGGAGCATTCCAGCTCCAGTATCCACTGCTGCTGGTACTAGAAGGCACAAATCCTCCTTCTTTCCAAGATCCATTTAGGGATTCTGTCAAAAACAACAACAGTCATCATTACGACAGTCTCACGGGTGGGGGTTAAGGAGCTCTTTTATCTAAGGCTTAGATGCCATGATGGTAATTAACATTTAATAAAGGAAAGCAAAATCATTGGATGTAGAAAGGACAGTCACATCTAACCCACTGCATACAAATGATGCACTCCACACTTGACTTTTCTTTCTTTTTTTATAATAAATGTTTTTCTGCAAGGAAATGCTAGGCTTGGAAAATAATCTCTTCTGGTGCATAATAAGCAGTCAGATTTTGTCTGCAAGGTTAAGGGAAAGCATTCAAATACACCCCCAATTTTCAATGGGAACGAGCCACTGTGGTGGGACATTACAGCAAGCTCCAAGCCACCTCATGTCCAACAGGAGACTCCCTAGGAAGGGGACATACACTCTGAGTCTCAGGACACCAAGTAGATCTGAAAAAACATGATGGTCACCACAGTATTACACAGCAAAGAAAACCATGGTTACATGCACAAGTGCCTTCTCATCATCACCCAGAGCACAGCCCTCTGCCCAGTTTGGATCTCTAAATGAGGCTGTATGGATCCTTGGAATGATCTCCCTTTTCCTTCACACGGGGGTGTATCATTAAGCATCTGGTTTCAGAGGCAGGACACAGACTTTGGCTCACCTCCACACCTACTCACTGAAGGAACCACCTCCTCACTGCAGCAGTTCCCTGGACACTGGGCTGTCAGCAGACACTCAAACCAACAGGTTACTCTCCAGCTGGGTGTGTGGAGGTAACGACCTTGCTTTCACAGTCTGAGGCACAGCTTCAGCCAACCTGAAGTTCTCAGGCTTTAGACACCGGCATGTCACTCCTCCCAGTGCCTAAAGGGCTTTTAGCATGTGGGAGCATGTGGGTCATCAGTTCAGCAAATGTATGGCCTGCGGAAGCCCAGAGGTACACGTGGCTCTGCCTGAAGCTTCAGGTTCTCACAGGGCACATGGGCAGGGATGGCTTAGGTGCAATTTCTCCTTAACTCAGGCATTAGAAGCTTTTGCCAATGACACTGGAGGTGCCTGGACATTGTGCAATATTCAGCTTTGGAGATGGCGAGCACATAACAGCTTATCTGTTGGTGAAATGTTACTTAAGTATGAGACAGGAGTCTTTTCAAGCCAGCATCTGCCTTGAAGAGTTCTGCAGAACTCACTCCTTCATTCCTTACTGACACATTTAACTAATTACATCAGGGGAAAAATAATGTCTACTACCTGCTACCAAAAGCTTAACTCAAACAGTGATTTTTTTTTCTCTCCTAATTCAGTTGTGTTTGGACAAAGCCCTTATCATTCACATCAGCTGCTCACCAAACAGAATGCAGTGCTTCATCATGTGAGCAAATGCATTAGAATGCCCCTTTGAGGAGGCAGCAACTAAGATCCTGCAGTTATGGGGCCACAGAGCATAAATGAGATCAATCCCCATTCCCCNACTTGGGCACACTGCTGGCTCAAGGACATGCACACTTTGGGCAGCTAACATATCAAAACCGTCATGTTCTGGTTCATGTTCACAGCCTTCATGTGACTGTAATGGAGGTGTGGGGTTTGTTTCATTTAAGCACTTGAGTCTTGTGCCAAAGCCAAGACTGGTGTCAACTTGTGGCCTCAGCACAGCTTAGTATTTCCGTTTCTTCATGAAAACAAAAGCAGCAGCACTCTTTCAACTCCTACTTTCTGACACATTTATGGTGGTGCTTTGTATCCTCATGGTTTACAGCTTCTCCACACCACACTGAGAAAGAGATGTAAATCAAGAACGTTTGAAAAGTAGCATGGAAAAGACTGAATGAGGGAAAAAAAAACAAACAAGCACTGGTTCTCATTAATACTAACAGATCTGTCAATGGAAAGAAGTTAAAAATATAAATGAATGCAACTTACTCTTATTCTGGGGCTCTTTTCACGTTGCTGGAGTTGCGTGAAAGAGAACCAGACCAAACATTACTCAACTGCAGGGAAACGAGGGCCAGACTCTGATTCAGTTTACATGGGTGATGATCCCCAGCAATTCCAGCACAGGTCAAACTTTAATGTTAATGCTGATTTTTTTTTTTTTTTTACTTCTAAGGAAAATTCCATTTACTTTAACAAATGGTCCTTTGATTACACTGCTACTTACTGCCCTTTCTTGGTAAAGGACATAAAGAATGGATCACTAGTACCTTTGCAGCTCCTGAGAACAGAGCCTAGCCTGTGTTGTGGTAGGCCTAAATAGGCCAAAATAGGCTTACCCACGTCCTGGCTTGCCCAGACACATTGNTTGTGAGTAAATACTTCAAGCCTCTTGTAATCACTAATTGCCTTCTGCCATAAGCAGAGAGGAGCTTCCTGCATCCATCCGGTGGCTAAGCAGGATAATGAACTGCAAGTGGCATAGTCACAAGAACCTTCTCTCCCAGTATGATGTTTGCATTTGCTGGGTACCTCTTACAGTGTTTCAGTTTTGCCTGTTCCCTGTGTGCATAAACTTCCAAACCCTGAGTTTCAAACCTTGTGAATAAGTTTTCTGGCAAGATTTAATGTTAATAAACAATTTTATAGTTATTAACAATCTTCACCTGGATATCAAAATTAATATAGATTATTAATTTTGCATCATTCGTAACACCTTGCAATACCAAATGGGCCTTAAATTATCAACTCTTTCCACTTTTAAGTCTTTAGCAAGTCTTCACTCAGGAAAAACTAAGATATTCAGGGAGAAGGTGCCCAACAGCAGCTTAAAAATCTTGTCTGTGACTGCTGACAACAAGCAAATTACTTTTTCAGGCTAGTCTTCCCAGATTTGGGAATCAAGCAGACAAGCTATGTGAAGAGATATCAAAGAGCATTCAAGACTGCAAGAAGAAATATCAAAAGCAGTTAAAAGCTACCACTTACCTATTAGCAATTCAAAAGAGCTTGTTTGGAAGATCTTTCCAGTCTGCAGCTGCTACCTAATGTGCATTGCTACTCCTGACAGGTGTCACCTGCTCACACTAAGGTGGCAGATACTACCTTGCCCTACTCTACAGCAGCTCCCCGTGACTGGGGATGTGCATGCCTTGGCTGCTCCAAACCACTGCCTGGCACATCAGTCAAAATCCACCTTCATCTGTGGTGTTGGCTGTGAGCTGAGCAGAGTGAGGGCAGGCTCATTTTCAGCCTTCCATGTTTTCACCCTTCCATTGGCTTTCCCTGAGGACTGGCAACCTCTAGCCCTGAGGCAGGATGGCCACTGGGAATGTCACTGCCAGAGGTTTCCCAGGGCTCCTCAGAGCAGTGCTACTCCATAAATACTTCTAGTTTTCAACATGGGAAAGCACACAAGCAAGAGCCATGAGTGTTCACAGCTAGCATTGCAGCTAACTAGACAAAACATACATTTTTCTAAAAAGAAATGGAAAAAAGCACACAATTGTTAAAAAATCTTTAAAGCTTGGACATTGGTACAAATTCCTGTTAAAGCCAGGTTGATGGGGGCCTTGAGCAACCTGCTCTAGTAGAGGGTGCCTCTGCTCATGGCAGGAGGTTGGAACTAGGTCCCTTCCAACCCAAACCACTCTTTGATTGTATGAAAGGACAGTATTCAGTGGATGGCCTCTGCTTCCATGAAGAAATGCAGACTCCCTCCCTATTTTTATCTCTAAGTATTCCTCAAAATCCTTCAGTTATTTCCAATAGGAGGGCACCTGGTGTCTATTTAGCAGTCACATCTGAGTAAGAAAAGCCAGTTGTACAAACAATGCTGAGACATCCTAACAGGGCTGTCCTCACTTAAGTTACCCCTTAAAATAGAACACTTTGTAAAATGTCTTGTAACTCTAGTCAAGCTTCATAGGTTAGTTATATTTTATTAGCAGTCTCATTATTACCACTATTTAGATTTATTTTTAGTGTCTTCTGCTATACCTCAAATGGAGTAGTCTTTTAAGAGATTATGGACTTGATGGTAGACCCTCAAGAGTTACAAAGTACACAGGAACTGAGGGTCTAATCCTGCCTCAGCAGAAAGACTGCTAGTGCACGGTGTCTCAACTGACAAGGTTCCTTCTCGGTTCTGCCAAAGCTGCACCAAAGATCTTGACTAGATAGGAGCAAAGCTCAGCACGATCTCCAGCATGTGTGGGTCACAGCCAGAAGAAAGCCACTCAGCCCTTGTCCTCCACCATGACCACAAGTCCTGGAAACAAGCCTTTAGTTACACAGCCCTGGGATCCCTCCCTGCAGTCCCTGCCCCGGCTCTGCAGGCTTACCGTTGGGTCGGACAGGAGGGCTGCGGACCAAAGGGCTGGTGGATAAACTGGTGAGTACCATGGCTGCTGTTACTTTATCCATGTCCAGTTCTTCTGAAGATTTTCTGAAACACAGTGAATAGGAGGGCAGGAAATACATCAGTAAATATTCAACTTCTTTTAGTGCTTTGGGTTTGTTTTTTAAATACCAGCCCAAACCCTAAGCCAGCCTAGAACAGTAACGGAAGCACGGCTCTGAGCAGAGGGCTCAAAGCTTTTGTCTTCTGGCAACCTGAGCATATTAAGTGGCTACTATAAGCAAAATGGCTTCAAGTTGCACCAGGGGAAGTTTAGGTTGGGTGTAAGAAGAAACTTCTTCACCGAAAGGGTTCTCAACCACTGGAACAGGTTCCCCAGGGTTGAATTCCCATCCCTGGAGGTGTTTCAAAGAGACAGGGATGCGGTGCTGGGACATGGCTTGGCACCAGACTTGGTACTGTTAGAGAACAGTTGGAATTCATGATCTTAAAGGTCTTTTCCAACAAAAATGATTCTACGATTCTAAGCAAACCGGCTCCATGTAAACAGGAAAAGCAGCAGCAAAATTGTGAGGATTATTGTGATCCTCTGTAAGTTTCACTCTGTTCCCTCTTGTGTGCAGACTTCTAGGTGTTCAGATCCTTACAGCTTTCCTTCTTGGATGAGGACAGAGAGGTGCAAACCCAGGTAAGATTACTAAAACCATTCATAATATGCACTAGCCTCCGTAGAGCGAGGAAGAGCTAACAACTGGATGCAACTTTTCCCTTGTTGCTTCTGCTTAATACAACGAACCTTCCTGTGCTCTCTGAAACTGATCCTGAATTTCTCCTGGTCAGATTGTAAACCATTTATTTAAAATAATTAGCAAACTGGCAGAAAAACAGGGCAAAGGGAAAAAAAGAGAATGTGTTCTGCAAGTGTGATGGGCACCCGAGCCAGCAGGACAGCACACCAAGAAGAGAGGGACCTATTACTGTCATGGCTTGGCCTTGCTGGCAACCGGCCCCATGTCAGAGGAGAAAGCACAGGGAAAATGTTATAAGGCAGAGGAGAGCAGCCAGCTTTCCAGGAGGAGAGGATTTAAGGAACAGTGGAGGCTTCAGTGACCCATCATTCAAGGTGCAATGTTTGGTTTTTTTTCAGACAACGCTGGATTTTCTTTGTCTGTAAAAATGTTTATACTAACATTTTTTCCCTCCCAGAGTAACTCTCTTACTGACAATGCACAACTTTTGAAGAGTGACTGTACCAAAATAAAACCAGTAAACTCATTAAGTTTAGCAGGCTTTTGCTTTCAATTCTTGTGGCACAGTGGAATCAAAGCAGCAAGCTTCTTGTAAATATTTGCTTTTGAAGGTAGGAGTGCTCATCTAAGGCCGCTCACTAGAGATCGAGTTAATTTTTTTCTTACAAAAGAACCCTTTCCTCCATTCTGTTCTGCACTGCTGGGTTTCTGGACTTTCCCCTGTACCCTGCCAGGAGAGCTGTTTAACTGGTCAGGTTGAGTCTTTATTTAAAGCCCAACATGAGAAGTGTTCAGCTACCTGATATTTTCTATCAGCTGTTCATCAGTACTCACTGATGAACTGGGGAAGTGGGGAACCAGACATTCTGGCTGCAGTCCTCTTTCTAGGATCCCATTTCAGCCATTGGGTTGAAGGCTCATTGACTAGAAACTACGCTGCAGTCACAGCCTCTTGATATTTTAGTGAGGTAACCCTGATCTTGTCCATGGAACAGTTCCCAGCTGCTTTCTAGCAGATGCCAAGGAACATTCTCCCATGCCGGACAGCATCTTAGCTCTTGCGATTGTCTTCTACAACATACTACAGCCTGGAACCAAAATGCTGACAGTGGTTCTTGTTGGGTGTCTGCTATAGCCATGTAACACCTGAATTCATCACCCATCAGGTCCTCTTGCCTGCAGAGAAGCCTTTCACTCAGAATGCCAAGTGCTGCTGGGCTCAGAAGATCTTTCCTCAGAGATGACACAGAGATGCTACATTTTCTGGACACCAACCCTGCCAGATGATTTTCCAATTAGCTAATGTCCCAGTATAAAAATCTACTCTCTGAGGAGGATTCAGCTGCTCTGTAGTCCACTCCTGCTGGACTACACTGAGTGCCCCTACTCCTTTATTCAGCTGTGGAACCACTAGTAATTGCACTTCTACAACACGAGTACAAGATCACCTGATACACTGGAGAAGCTGATCCCTAGTGCTTGTAATCAGCCTTCCAACAAAGCTCTTCTCTGTGTGTGGCAAGAGGGCTAACCTGGGCCTCTGCAGAATTACACAATCACACTACAGCTCTTGTTTCAAGCATTTGCCAAATTGGTGTCAAGAAGTCAGAGTCTAGACGTGGAGCTAATCTCAAAGATTCTCCAAAGAGTCTGCAATTTTAACTTCTTCTAGCTCTTCTGTTGATGTGCTTATTTCCCCTTCTACAATGACCCAAGACTGCTGTTCTGAAGAACTAACCTTTGCTCCAAATAATTTTGTCAATAATTCCCCATAGCTGTCAGCGTTGACCTCTGTGCTCAAGATGAAAGCTTTCACAGGAACAGCCATGAGAATCCCTGTCTTTTCTAGCTGTGCTAAACCACACTCCTGCAATTACTGCAATGCTTTTTTTCCTAGCTGATCCAACCTATGAGCTTTTCAATATGAAAAGCCCAAATAAATCAATCTTTGGACTTTTTATCTGACCACTTTGAGTGTCAGTCATTTTCACTGCTCAGCTGCATCCCATGAACAAGGAGAGCTCCACTCATACTTCCCAACTACAAGAATGTCAGCAGCTGCAAGTGCTGGTTTCTGTGACTGCTCCCAAACACACTTTTACAGTTTGGCTCATAGATGTAAACACATATTTCATATATCACTCAGCCAGCACTGCTACAGCAACAGCAGCCTGAGAGAGGCAAAGCATGAAGCTGAAGACAGGAACAACTTGAGCCATCTGCATTTAGTCAGCATTACATCTGAATTGATGCCTTGGGACTGCCTCAGACTTTCCCAGCTTTCTCCACTGGGAAGCTGAACCTGCACACAGCTGTGCAACAGTATTTGCACTTTGCTTGTTACACACTGATTGCTCACAAATAATTTCTGCCATCAGTGCTAAAGTGACCTTCTGTAGACGGAAGTTACAATCCCTCATGTTGCTTATACTGTTATTAGGTGTAATGAAATCTGAATCAGTCACAAGGTCATTTACTACATCAACTGTAATGATTTCTTCTTTCCTCTAATACCACATCGAGGCCTCCAAACACTGTCTCCCAACTTCTGGAGTGACTTAATTGTGCCACTGTGGTCTGGGTTTGAGACCAAGGCGGTTTGTATCCTTTAATTCCAAGTCTTTGTAAATCTAAACACACATCAATAGCTGAATTATAATGAACCCTCTGAGACATAAGCAGCAGAAGTCAGAAGACCCTGGGGACAGATCTTTCACCACCACCTCAAGTCTCTCAACTTCACATCTCCCTGTTTCCTCTGCAGGGAGAATGGTTTCCCTGGTTCCCTGCAATGCCAGCCTGGCATTTCAAATCATGCTTTTCTTTAGCAATCATGCTTAAACTAAACTTATTGCCCTCACTCTCACCAAGGCTTCCTTGGTTTTAATGACGATTTTACAGCTTCTAGTTCGGAGCCACCACCCTTCGTCCTTTGTCAAATGTCCTTCTCCAGCTCTCCTGTAGTCCCCCTTCAAGTACTGGAAGGATGCTCTAAAGTTTCCCTGGAGGCTTCTTTTCTCCAGGCTTAACAGGCCCAACTCTCTCAGCCTCTCTTCAGAGGACAGGTGCTGTGGCCCTTGGATTATATCTGTGGCCTCCTCTTGACCTGCTCTAATAGCTCCATTTTCTTCTTGCGTCAGGGGCTCCAGAGTTGGACACTGAACTCCTGGGGCATCTCACAACAGTGGAGTAGAGGGAAAAAAAACCACCATCCTGAACCAGCTGGCCATGCTGCTTTTGATGCTGCCAAGCAGAAATTTAACTGTGATGAAGATACCATCTTCAGCACCTCGCATACTGTCCCCTGGAAGCTGCCTTCAGTATTAAACCACATCTTGTATAGATTTATCAGTCTTACCAAAGAGTTCTAAAATGCCCACATTATGGCTGATGCTACTAAGCCTACCGAAGATAACACAGACAAGATGGCATCATTTTCCATTAGAGAATTCAACTCTCTTCTGTATGGGAATACAATCATAGAATGGTAAGGTTGGAAGGGACCTCAAGGATCAGCTAGTTCCAACCCCCTGCCATAGGCAGGGACACCTCCCACTAGTACAGCTCACTCAAGGCCTCCTCCAACCTGGCCTTGAACACCTCCAGGGAGGGAGCAGCCACAACCTCCCTGGGCAACCTGTGCCAGTGTCTCACCACATAGTGTGTTCCTCATAGGAAGTGGAGCCTTTCCCGCTGATGCACAACATGAAGAAAGACTGAGAGAACCAGGACTGTTTAGTCTGGAGAAGAGAAGGCTGAGAGAGGATCTTACTAATGTCTATGAATATCTGAGGGGTGAGCGTCAAGAGGAAGGGGACAGGCTCTTTTCAGCTGCACCCAGTTACAGGACAAGGAGTAACAGATATAGGCTAGAACAAAGGAAACTCCATCTCAACTGTGAGGGTACTGGAGCAGGTTGCCCAGAGAGGTTGTGGAGTCTCCTTCTCTAGAGACTTCCAAAAGCCAACCTGGACATGTTCCTGTGTGCCCTGCCCTAAGTGATCCTGCTTTGGCAGAGGGGTGTGACCCAATGATCTCTAGAGATCTCTTCTGACCCCTAACATTCTGTGATTCTGTGATTTTCCATCTTTATTTTTCTGTTTCCATACTACTAGCACTGGTCTAATGGTCCAGTTTCTTTATCTTCATCTAACACCTAGAAGCTGCTGAGCATGTGCAGTGGTCCACAACGACAGGTGAGAGCATTTGCAGTCACACAGACACTGACATTTGAAGTTTCCACTAAAATTACTTCAGTAATTTTCACACCCAGCACAGCAAGTGGCACCTCTCTCTTCAGGAAGGAAGAAAGCCTCAGAGGAGCACTGCTATTAGTTTAGTCTTAAAATCATAGCCCCAAGAAATGTAGGCTTGGAGACCCAAAGGCAACTGCAAGTGTGAATCATTCTGCTTTGCATACCATCGGGCAGACAGTCTGTAATTTCCATAAATTCGAGCATCCTCTTGTCCTTAGCTTCTCCCTTGTCATTTAGTACCTCTGTCTTGTGATGGTCTGCTCTGGTTTTTCTAACCTTCCTCTTTTTTCCTGATGACAGATTTTCCCCTTGCATATCTGTCTTTTTCTATAGATGTCTGAGAATTTCTGAGGGGAAAAAAGTCTCACCACAATGTAATGAAACTTCAAAGGTGAAGACAAATAAAGCCATGAACAAAATAAATAACATCTTTCCATAAAAGAGATGAAAAGGAGTAACATCAGCCTGTGAAATGCTGGCAGTCAAGGTTTAGTGCCTGCTTATCATCCATTTTGAAGGAGTCCTCTCTGCAGTACCGTATCACCACAGCCGCCTCCTCGGTGCTCTCCTGGGAGTTTCCAGTTAGGATGTAGCTGCTTTGGACCAAAGTGATGTGGACTTCATGGAGAATGAGCTACTTCTCCATGAGTCTGGAAGCAGCATTCACCTGACAGCAGCTTTTAATGTAAATACAGTGATGACCACTTCCAGAGTCAGATTACATTGCTACTCTGTAGATAAGTTACATTCTGCCCAGCCTGCAGCTGAACACTCTACCTGCAGAATGTCATTGTGTTTTGAAAATATACTCTTTTTATTTAAGGAATAATAAGCTGTCCTTAGAATATCCACAATTTCTCTTCCCCCACCCCCCCAGCCCCGGAAAAATAAGGGTACTGAATTTAATCATTCTCTTTTGCACATCTTAGTACAGAAGTAAGAACTGCAGTGCAGCTACAAGTAGCCAGTGGAGCTGACAGCAGCCTCTTCTCTACCATCACCTTTTGGCTTCTCAAAAGAGATGAATCCTATTATTTCTCTCTTAGTTCTCCTCAGCCACATCTTCTTGCACACACACAACCTTGATTCTCTCTGTCTCCTTAGCACAAGTCAGCAGGTCACCAACTCCACTGCTTTGCTCAGGGTAAGCTTTGCCTCATTTCACCTCCAGCACAAAGTCCTTACATAACTTGATATTAAAGAAAAGATGCAGGTAGAGGTATTTTCCTGGATGCACTACCCATCTCACCTCCTTCTCTTCACTCTCCCAGCCTCACTGGCATGGGCCTAATGTGCCCAGGAAAAGTGCTTCCTCGGGCAGTGGGAATGCTCTGTGTGACAGGTTTTTGTTGTTTGTACAGCAGATCTCAGCCTGTGAGCAGATCTAGGCATGCTGTGAGTAAAGAAGCATGAGTATATCTTAACAGGCTGTGCTACCTTCACTTTCTGAGGTTTTTCCATTCACTAACAGCAAAGCACTTGGCTCAAGCATGCAGGATTGAGGTTCTCATCACAGTAGGAACAAGTCCTGGTAGGAAAGGGTGTGAGCCAAAGTGTGTCACAGCAGCAGTGTAATGAATGCCTGCTTATAAAAATATAACTGCGGTGCACTGTCCTGCTATCTAAGCTGTTCCAGCCTCTTGGAAATCATCCACAATGTTTCTTTTTTTTTTTTTTTCCCCCCAGGGAAAGATGATGTTCACTCTCATAACCCTTGTTTGGTGGCTGCAGCTTCAGTAGTAGGCTTGCCTTATCAGAAGGCACTGCTCACAGAGTACAGAGAGGAAAGCCACCCCAACAAATCAGTGTTCTTTAGGCACTACTCCAGAGGGAGAGAGGGAGGGAAGGAAGGAAGGAGGCGAGGGAGGACCTCAAACAGCCTGACGTGGGACTTGAGAACTGTGGGACTCAACCAGATTAAAACAACACTCATGACAGCTTGGAGAGAAGGTGGTCCTTCTGTGCTTCAGTGATGACTGCTAATAGTCACAAAACACAGAGCAGAGCCTGTTGCAGAGCCTGCATTAACTGCAATTGTTGGAGGTTTTACCAATGACTTGATGAAATTGGGGTAAACTGGGAAGAGAGAGCAGGCATGCACATGTGCACAGGTCATTAGGAAAGCACAATTTGACCATTCACAATTACTTGGTTTTGCTTTCATCTCTCATCTTCCTCCTGCATAGGACCTTCTAGTCCAATTCTTGATTTATTAATTTCACATAAAACAATCATCAGGCATCAGTCAACATGTTTAGTTTTGTGCTAAAGGAGTATTTTAACAACAGAATCGTTAACTTTAGCATCAGAAAATGAGTCACTTGTTTGTGTCCATCCACATAATTTACTAACCAAAGGTAAAAAAAAAAAATAAAATTGCTATAAATAGCAACACACAGAGCATGGTAAATGAGCCTGAAGCACTTATCTGTAATATTACATCTTCCAAACTACCTCACATTTTGCAAGCAAAAATATTAAACCAAAGACACATGCTTTAAGACTAATTTTTTGGGGGGTCATGTTTTGCTATCATGGCCATGTTTGGTAAGACTGAAAATGAACTCTAGGGTAGGCTCAGCCCGTGATGGTTTCTCCTCGTTGCCCTCCCTGCTCACTGTGGTGCTGAAGGGATGCTCTGTCACAAAGGATTCATCAACTGGCCAGCCAGCGAGGCTGTTACGCAACACGTCCATCTGCGGTTCCTCTGCTGGCTCTGACTGCTCGCCTCAGGACAGCCCAGCCTGCCGGCACCCTCGCTTGGTATGGAAAAGGCTCTCCTTGCTCTTTAAATAACCCTGAGGATGACGTGTGTGTGACTCCTCACTGCTGTACCCGGCTGGTGAGGAGCAGTGCGTGGAGTCACGATGATGCAATGCTGATTGCCTCGCCTCTGGAACTGCAGGACCAGGAACTCCAAAGTCCTGCCTTTCCAAAGCAGAAGCCCAGCAAAGCCAGAACAGAATGGGAAATGAAAAAGCAAAGGCTTCAGTCTTGACCATTTCATTTTGCCCAGCTCCCCACCCAAGCTGATACTGGATGACCAAGCATGTTGATGGTGAAGCTGCACAGCAGAGACCACAGTCCAGAGAAAGATAGAAAGCTGCTCCCTTCTACTTCCCCTACTCCATTAGGGGCCCAAGCACCCTAGCACTGGGATGCACAGGACTCCCACTGGTTTGAACCAGCCTGGTTTCTGTGCTTCTGCCTTGCTAATGGACCTGTTGGTAACTGCAAAGGTTTTTCCCAGATTAAATGGTGTTTAGATAAACACACACTTAAATTATCCCTCTGCCTTAGCCAAAAATGAATCATTGGAAAACACAGATTTTCAAACACACAGCCAAATGCATTAAAAAAAAANNAAAAAAAAAAAAAAAAAAAAAAAAAAAAAAAAAAAAAAAAAAAGAGAGAGAAGAAAAGAAAGAGCTTTGGCCAATTTCTGTAACTCACAGCTTCATCCAGCACACCTCATTCCCAAGCAATATATTTCAGATGAGCTAAAACATTTATCTATTTATGTGAGAAAAGAATACTCTAGCACAAAGTTATATTTATTAGGGCTGTTTAAACATCCTCACATGTTGTCAACCCCAGCAGACAGATATAACTTTGGTTTCCACATTCAGAAGGCCATATCTGACCCACTCAAATCATTACATGGTGAAAGATGTGTCAAAAATAGCACATTTACAAAATATTTAATGAAAATCTAAATGGTATCCTAGGCTGCATCAAGAGGAGTGTGGCCAGCAGGTCAAGAGAGGCGATTCTGCTTCTTTACACTGCTCTTGTGGGACCCCACCTTGAATACTGTGCCCAGTTCTGGTGTCCCTATCATAAGGAGGACACAGAGCTCTTGGAGTGAGCCCAGAGGAGGGCTACAAAGATGGTCTGAGGGAGGGAACACTTCTGCTACGAGGATAGGTTCAGGGAGCTGGAGTTGCTCATCCTGGAGAAGCGAGGGCTCTAGGGGGACCTTAGAGCTGTTTTCCAATACTTGGAAGAATCCTACAGGAATGCTGGAGAGGGACTTCTAGTAAGGGTGTCTAGAGACATGGCAAGGGGGAATGGTTTGAAGCTGAGAGAGAGTAGGTTTAGACTGGATCTTAGGAAGAATTTCTTTAGTACAAGGGTGGTGAGACTCAGGAACATGTTGCCAAGGGAGGTTATGGATGCCACTTCCCTTGGGGCATTCAAGACTAGATGAGGCCTTGAGCTGCTGAGTCTAGCTGAGAGGCATCCATGCACACAGCAGGGAGGTTGGAGCAGATGATGTCTAAGGTCCCTTCCAACCTGACCCATTCTGTGATTCAAAATAAAATGATGTTGCACATGTGCTCACAGCCATGCTGTGGGGCACAAAACCTAGCAATGTGGAAGCATCAGGTTTTCAGAAAATATTAAGGTAGTTACTTTAAAAAAACCTTGCTGCAATCAGACAACATGATCAGCACAGTCTCACACACTACTCTTGAATCAGAGATGTGCAGAAGTTAAATTGGTTTCACATTTTAGCCTAGAAGGCATCTGAATTATACAGGGAAGTCCAAATAACTAAGGAAACTTTGCTGCAGTATTATTGAGCAGTAAACAGCCAAGATTTTGGGTAATTCAAATGTAGTAATCAAAAAAAGTAAGCATTGCTTTTGGTTTTCAGGTTCATCTTCTCATCTTTTACTCCTCAACAGTTTTTTTCCCTCAGCTGATTTTCTTCAAACTATCATCATTTCAAGCAACCACAGAGTCAAATTAAAAGGTAAGGTTTCAAAAGTTGCCTTCACAATCACAGAATTGTTCTGGTTGGAAAAGACCTCTAAGAGTATGGAATCCAACCATCAACCTAACACCACCATGGCCATCAAACCATGTCCTGAAGTGCCATGTCCACCCATTTCTTTACCACTTCCAGGGATGGTGACTCCACCAGCTCCCTGGGCAACCTGTTCCAACGTCTATCCTGTTTCTGGCAGTCATCTAAATAAGGTCTGTTCCCAAAACTAAACTGCTGGACAAAATCTGTGGGGTCGATATTTATCTTGTTTTCAACCTCAGCCTTTCTTTGGCTTCACCTTCTATCAACAGAAGTTTGTAAAACCATTTCGAGGAGTGTTTTTGCAGACAGGACTGTAACTGTACTCTTAGATCATGTTGTAGATTGAGCATCCCTTTTCCATTTTTTTTTTCCCCTTAAAAACTGTGATTTTTACTACTTTACCAGAGGAAAATCGTGGATCTTCAAGCTGTGCCTCAGAAGATGACAGAGCAAAGCTGTGTGCACAGACTGGAGCATTTCTGCAGACTGACAGACTGGATTTTCCCACGTTAGACTGCTGGGATGACTCACTGGCTGAAATTCTGCTTCAGCAGCCCACAGACCTCTGTACTGAACAACAAGCACCCATGATAAAAGGGATTGCTTCCCTGTTTTCCCCCTACATTTGCACTCCAGAAATATTTCATGAAGGTAGATGCTGTCTTTTTCTTCCCTGACTGAAGACATAATTTGACAAGGGCAGTTTAAGCACAGCTTGTTAATGTTCAATAGCAATTGATTATGTAAGGCTCTTTAAAATTCATTTATAGTGCTGACAAGAACACATTTATTGGTGGAAAGAGAAAATAAATACCTGCTCTACTCAGAAATCAGCTGTCAGCCCTGCTGAGTTGCTACATAATTTAAATTCCATCAATTTTCCACTGGAGAAAACTCCCAGCAGGAAACACAAAAGACCTAAGAAGAACTTTCTGCAAATACCTGGGTCCTTCAGCCGAGTCATACTTTTGCCTGCGCTGCTTTTAAGCCAAGTGTGCTAAAATCAATGGGTTTGTGCATGAGTGGCTACACCAGGCCTTGTGAAACAATCACAGAGTACCATTGGACCACTGCTGGAAATTTTCCTGACTTAACCAAGTCCTCAGATTAGAAAAATGAGATGATCCACTAATAAAAACTGTGCTCCTCTTTTCTTAATACTGACCATAAATATCAAGGTCTAATCCTGTAAAATTCATTTTGTGTCAAGAATTTTATCAAAACTCTGTTGTTTTTTTTTTTTTTTTTTGCTCTAAAACACAACCTCCATCTTCCCAGAAAATGCCTGTTTGGTATTTACTACATGATTAAAATGCATCTATATTATGACTTTAGCCCTTTAAAAGGGAGTGTGATTAATTACTTCAAATTTATTTATTTATTTGGGATAATTAAATGCAGGATTAAGCAATGGCTAAATGGATCCACTGCCTTACATTTCCAAGCCAAGAAAAAAAAAAGAAATGTCTTTGAATTTAAAACACAATTCTGGAGACAAGCACATGAAAATGTGTATGTTGAGTCCCTTCAGAATGATAGTTTTCAAAATGAGAGCTCCTGAAATACTCAGGAACTGAATGGAAGTACCAGTTAAAATACACCAGTCGGGCACAGCACAAGAGCCTTGTGTCCTATGTGTGTATGTACCAACATACACATTTATGTGTACACACACACACAGGTCAGCCCAAGATGACCTATCATGGGTCCCTTCAGGTAGGACTTTTGGTGCTGGGGAGATGGCGGTACCATGGTGCCACTGCTTGCCCATTAGTGTGGTGTGGCAGGGCACGCCCAAGTCCCTGCCCCACCGGAGGTTTGAATGGGGCGCAAAACTGCTCCCCCCTACCTCTGGTTCCGGGAGTTTGGAATGTGAAAGGAGTAGGTGCCAAGTACCTTACCCCACCCCCGCAGGCTTGAACGGGGGAGCGCAAATCGCCCCAGCATAGATATATGGCAATGGGACACGTTATCTAGCCGGACTGCTAAGAGGGACTGCCAGCCAGAGACTGCTAGCCACGGACTGCCAGCGAGGGACTTTGAGCTGAACTTTCACTGGGACTTGGACTCAGACCTTGACTTAGACCTGGAGTCGGTCCTTGAGGGGCATCTGGAAGAACGGTGATGAGAAAGCACAGTCCCCGCTCTCGACCGTCAGATCCTGCCTGCCTGTTGAAGGGACCTGCCTCTGCCGTAATTGTGGGTATGCTGCGAGCAGCCTGTGCTTTACCCTGTGCTGCCCCACGATCTGCACTTCAAGGCACTGCTGCACAGACTGCCTACAAGGAGCCAAGGGACTGCTGCCCNCCCAACCGAATTTCTGAACCCATCTAATTAATTTTATAGATAGTTGTGGGCGGGGCTTTCCAGAAATAAAATAACTGTAGATTTTATAATTCCTGCCTCGTGAATTCCCACAACCGATTCATGTGGTAGCTCAGGATTAGATCCAGGCAACAGACCACCAGAAGTGACACTAGTGAAGTTCGAGCCTGTGTCTCTCATCTCCCAGGCAAAGAGCTTATGTCCTGCAGGAGCCTGGAAATTCTGGCTGAATCTCAAGAAATTAAAATCCAGCCTCAAATTTTAAAATTGTGTTTTGTTGATTTTTTTTTTTTTTTGGGTAAACCAAGAAAGCTGGGTGGGGAATTTTTAGATGGGCTTGTAGTGATAGAAGAAGGAGGAATGGATTGAAGCTTAAGAAGGGTAGATTTAGACTGGACATAAGGAAGAAATTCTTTACAATGAGGGTGGTGAGACACTGGAACAGGTTGTCCAGGGAGGTCATGGACTCCTCTTCCCTAGAGGTGTTCAAGGCCAGTTTGGATGAGGCCTTGAGCAACCTGGTCTAGTGGAAGTTGTCCCTGCCCATGGCAGGGGAGTTGAAACTAGATGATCTTCAAGATCCCTTACAACCTAAACTATTCTATGACTCTATAAACCAAGTGTTGGTTTCCCTTCTTCCACTCTCAGGATTCATCTTGTCCCACACCTATAATCAGTAGTATCTGAAAAAATACAGCAAACAACAGAAACCAACAAATATTCAGAAGGCTTTGGTAAGAAATCTAGGACATCTGTATCTGTATTTAACTTTTAAATGTAGCATTAGATATATTATAAATTATAGTATTATGTATTATTATAGATGTATTAGTTAGCATTATGTATTTTAAATGTAGTATTATTTAAATATATTGCTTCCAGCTAGGTGAATTCAGTTTCCTGGGAATAAAAAGGGGATAGCTGAGAGCACTGATTATTCTTACTCTCCCACGAGCCACTTGCACCCTGCCTTGATTTGTAGTTTTCATCTGCTTCCTTAACTGCTGTCATTGAGGGGTGCTTGTGGGTCACAGCACTGGAACCAATTCTGTCAAGGCAAGCAGGAAAGCAGCACTACATCTTCCTTCAAGTTCCCCTGCTCAGCCTCTGTGTGCTAAGCTCAGCACCAAGAGCTGTGTGCCTGTCGGTGCAACACCCAGGGCTGCTCCATCTGCAAGATCTGCAACACGAAGGATGGGTTTCTGTGGGGAGAGGCTGAGAGCCCTGGGGCTGTTCAGCCTGAGAGGGGATTTTATCAGGAATTATCAGTATTTAAAGGGTTCAGGTGAAAAATATGGTGCTGGCCTCTTTGGAGTGTGCCCAGCGAGAGTATAAGGGACGATGGACCCAGGAGGTTCTGCCCAAGCATGAGGAAAATCACCTTTGCTGTGAGAGTGGTACAGCCCTGGGAGCAGACTGACCAGAGATGTTGTGGAGTCTCTGTCTCTGCAGAGATTCCATACCCATGATCCTGGGCAACCTGCTCTGGGTAACTCTGTTTTAAAGAGGGCTGGACTAGATGATCTCCAGATGTCCCTCACGATGCTCACCATGCTGGGATTCTGTGGTATAGGAGTAACTAGGCATCGTATCTCAAGCCCAATCTACTGAATTTAATGTTTCTCTCTGTATCACTTGTTACTAAGTATCACAGTTACTAAGACTGATCTAAAGGACGTGGCTAAGGTACTTTGCATCAGGAGTGGGAATATTATAAAGTTGTTACAGACAGCAGCAATAATGAAGACTTTAGATACACAGAATTTCACCCTATCCTGGGTCCAGAGGAG
>WBNM01023288.1:22446-62423 GCA_013399055.1 Ramphastos sulfuratus | reverse complement strand
TTTTTTTTTTTTCTCCTTGTTACTCTGCTCTTTCTACATTTTCTGAGGACACTTTACTCGAGGCACGCACCGCGGGTGATGGCTGCAGGCCTCAGCTGCGCCCTGCGTTCTGCGGCGGGGCTACTGCAGCTGCCTGAGTCAGCTGCGTCTGTCAGGGGACAGCCCTCACTTCTCCTCACAGGGGGCTCTCCTGCAGCCCCTTATACTGCCACCTGGGCACAGACACCAACTGGCAGCAGGCAGAGCATCAGCTCATAGGGTACTCTGTGATGCTTCTTAGAAATGGCACTGAAAAAGGAACTGGCCGTTTCAGTCACGGCAGTGAAGGGCAGGCTGGGATAAGATGGTGTTGCCAGCTGAAGGTGATACACCCGTACTCTCTGTTTTGGCTGTTGGTGGCTGGTGTGTAGTGCTGGGCTTTGGAATGATGTCCTCTGCCTTGGCTGACTTTAGCCTAGGTCAGCAGTTTCTAACACATGTGTAGCTGCAGTGCTGAATAATTGTTTCTTGAGCTTGAGACAGCTTTATAAAAGGTGAATTAATTTTCCTGACATAATGTTATTTCCTTTTTAAAATTAGTATCCCACAGATTTTATGACCTCCTTGGAAAAAGAGATTTGCAGACTTACTGTTTCTGCTTTCTCTTATTTGACAGATTGATGACTCATTTATCTGTAACCAAACTATGATATCTTAAACTTTNACTCGAGTAGAAAGCCATGTCCCAGTTTGAAATGGATGGGCAGCAGGACTGAAGTTTTGGCTGAAACGGCATATAAGTATTGAGAGAAAGACCAGGGGAGCTTGAGAAATTGGAATATAAACATTTCCATGTGACTGGTATTTGTACATGTAGTATTGGGTTTAGTTCATGAATTACCTCTGTGTCTGGAAAAGCTGAATAAAGGTTGAGGAGAGAAGGGAAATGTTGTTAATTTTAAGTCTCAAGAGGTAACTTGCTCACCCATTCTCCTGCCAGGGGAAAAAAAAAAGGCATTATGACTACATCACTACATGCAAGGGCATTATGAATTATTCCCTTTGAATCCAGGCTCATCAAAACCTTGTATGCTGGAATATCTGTGTGATTTTTTGATGCTGTCTGTACTGATGCCTGTCACTGAGTTTCACTCTCCTCTCCTCCTTCAGGAATATTAATGGATTCTCGTATTTTCTGTTTATTTGCTTTTTGGATCTTAATTTTAGCATCCTTTCTTTCAAATAGGATGTGGATGCTGTTTTCATATGGTAGGGCAATTAATTAATTTTTTTGAAAATAAGTTCAGAATATTTTATCTTCTTACTGAAATAACTTTACATTCAACCACTAGTGTAGCTTGGTAATTTGTGAAAAAGCTCTGAAATTTTTCAGAGAGCTAAACTATTCATGAATGTTTTTTTAGAGACCCAGTGAAAACAAATCATTGCTTATTAAAAATATTCAGAAAGCTTTCCTAACTTTTTGTGCTTAGTCTTGTAGAAACAAACACACAGTCTTGTAAGGATTCTGCTTTTGCTCTTGTATTTATATTCCTTGAGAAGTTTGAAAGGCAGTGCCCTATCTTTCTATTAATTAGTAAAACAGAGACTAAGATGCATAATTAATGCTTCTAGAATTCCTACTGTGTTGATAGTTTAGCAAAGAGTTAAACAAGATGAAGTGCAAGGTCCCGCACCTGAGTCGGGGTAATCCCAAGCACCAATATAAGGCTTGAGAGCAGCCCTGAGGAGAGGGACTTAGGGGTGCCGGTGGATGAAAAACTCAACATGAGCCACCAGTGTTCACTTGCAGCCCAGAAAGCCTACTGTATCCTGGGCTGCATCAATTGTGGCCAGCAGGTGAGGGAGGTGATTCTCCCCATTTACTCCACTCTGGTGAGACCCTGCCTGGAGTATTGCATCCAGTTCTGGAGTCCCTGTTACAAGAAGGATATGGATGTGCTGGAGCGTGTCCGGAGAAGGGCTGGAGCACCTCTGCTATGAAGAGAGATTGAGAGAGTTGGGGCTGTTCAGTCTGGAGAAGAGAAGGCTCTGAGGAGACCTCTTTGTGGCCTTCCAGTATCTGAAGGGAGCCTACAGGAAAGCTGGTGAGAGACTTTTTAGAATGTCAGGTAGTGACAGGACCAGGAGGAATGGAGCAAAACTAGAAGTGGGTAGATTCAGATTGGATGTTAGGAAGAAGTTCTTCACCATGAGGATGGTGTGACACTGCAACAGGCTGCCCAGGGAGGTGGAAGCCCTATCTGTGGAAGTTTTTAAGGCCAGGCTGGTTGGGCCTCTGGGCAGCCTGATGTAGTGTGAGGTGTCCCTACCCACAGCAGCAGGGTTGGAACTAGATGATACTTGAGGTCCCTTTCATCCCTAACGATTTTGTGATTCTGTGGTTCCATACTTGGTGTTCAAAATACAGGAAATTCTGTGCATGGTGATTGACTACAGTAATACCAAGTTTATAAGAGGAAAATCACAAAAATCAAGGCACTGCTAAGTTGCCCACACATTATGAATATACAGGACATTATGGGGCCTGTTGCTATGAGCTCACATACACTTTTTATCACATCCACCTGATTCATTCAGAGCATAGTAAATGAACACCATGTGGAGTAATTAAAGATCTTGTGTCACATAGATTTAGTCAGGATTTATAATGTGGCTCCAAAAAAAGAAATACATTCATATGCCATCTTTTAAACAGGTACTGTTTTTACTTTAACTAATATTGAAGAAAAGCAAGTATCTTTATTTTTTATTTTGGAAAGATTATATTCTTTTATAGAAGCTAAGCAGGCTTTACTTATTTCAGTTCTTATGAGTAAACTGGGTTTAAAAGTATTGCCACGTTTCAGTCATTATTATAATTAGTATTATAATTGATATTGTAGAGCAGCTTAGTTATTTTTTGATGCTCTATATAACCATACATATAAAACATAAAGAAACCCTAGCTTTAGCGAATAAACATCATAGAAATCTATATGGGTGTGTAAAGTTGACCTCATTAATGTTTATAAATATGTAAAGGATGAGCTCTTTACAGTGATGCCTAATGACAGGACAAGGGGCAATGGGTGGAAGTTGAGGCATAGGAAGTCCCACATAAACATGAGGAAAAAATGTTTCACTGTGACGGTGACAGAACACCGGAACAGGCTGGCCAGGGAGGTTGTGGAGTCTCCCTCTCTGAAGATAACCAAAACTCGCCTGGACATGTTCCTGTGGGATCTGGTATAAGTGATGCTGCTCTGGCAGGGGTGTTGGACTGGATGATCTTTTGAGGTCCCTTCCAGCTCCTGACATTCTGTGATTCTGTGGTAAATGCAAACAGCTAATTTTCAAATAAAATTGTAAGAATAGACAGATGACACAATATTGCCACCAGCTTACACTGGAAGTCTCTTTGTCATGTCTCTCTGACTAAGCTCCTATTGATTTCACTCTTGTTTGCATAGAAACCATGATCATACTAGTGAAATGCTGTCATGGTTTAACCCCAGCCGCTGAAAAGGCACCACAGAGCTGTGTGCTCACATACTTTCCCCTGATGGAATGGGGTGAGTAAAAGCAAGAAAACTTGTGGATTGAGATGAAGATTGAGGTAAAGCAAAACTACATCCAATGAAGTAAACCAAGGAATTCATTCACTGCCTCCCATGGGCAGTGAGGTTTCAGCCACCTCCAGGAAAGCAGGGCTCCATCATGTGTAATGGTTACTTAGGAAGACAGATGCTGTCATTCTGAACATAACCCCCTCCCTCCCTTCTCCTTCAATAAGTTTTATATGCTGAGCATGCTGTCATACAGTATGGAATATCGGTTTGGTCAGTTAAGATCAGCTGTCCTGGCTATGTCCCCACACAACTTCTCGTGGTGGACTGGTATGAGAAGAAAATCCTTGACTCTATTTAAGTACTACTCAGCAATTACAAAAACATCCATGTGTGATCAACACTGTTGAGAGCACAAATCCAAACCATAGCCCAGTACTTGCTACTTTGAAGAAAACTAACTCTACTGCAGGCAAAACCAGTACAAGTGCTCACTATCATAGAATCATAGAATCATAGAATNTCCTCGAAGCCTTCTCTTCTCCAGGCTGAAGAGCCCCAACTCTCTCAGTCTGTCCTCATAGGAAGTGCTCCAGCCCTCTGATCATCTTTGTGGCCCTCCTCTGGACCCGCTCCAACAGTTCCATGTCCTTCCTGTGCTGGGGGTTCCAGAACTGCACGCAGTACTCCAGTGAGAATTCCAAGAAGCAGTTGTATCAGCATGTTTCTATGTTTATAGCTGTACCATCGTTACCATCTGTTCTTTTGAGAGCTTGACACTGAAAAAATTATCATGCATTGAATTACAAATGACATCATGTTTTGGATTTTCTTCAGTAGATTAAGGGACTGATACCTAGATATAGCTGTCTCTCACTGAATCTGCTTTTACTTTTGAGATTTTTTTTCATTGGAATAGTAAATTGAAGATTAAAAATTATAGTCTTAGGATAGAAGAAAAATGTGTTCTCAAGTGTTTTTGTTAAGTTAGAGAAATAGAGGCAATAAAAAGCCCTTAAAATTCAGAATTACAAAGAAATGAAAGTGAAGTAGTAGTTCCAGTTTTATTTCTGCTGATCGATCCTCCTGTTATCATTAAATAACTAAATTGGATAGAACCAGTAGTTTAAAGGGGTTAGGCTATCACTCTGTACAGTCTCTCTCTACTGAGAACACAAAGTTGAATAGGACTGCAAGTTTTTCCTAGAAGTCTTTCCTGATGATCGTCACCGACTGAGATTTCTGCCCCATGTTAGTGCATGCAATATCAGAGTGATAGATCTGACACAGATAAGGCTGTGAAATGACCAGCAGTATCGAAAGAGTGGCATGAGGAAAAAGTATCTTTTTTTCTCATACCCTCTAAATAGAAAAAATAACAAATTGTGGGAGGAAGGCAGGACATCCTGTGGCCATCTGTATCTGACAGTGGGAGAGGCAGAATTCAAATTTCTTAAAATTTGGATGATGTCTGTTTGAAAAAATCATCAAAGAGTATTTGCAAGAGTGAAGGGTTTTGAGTATACAGAACTGCTTACAGAATCTATTGTCCTGCTATGGTGTTTGACATGCGTTGTGGGGACGCTGCCTATGCTACTTCCAAAAAGTTGCAAATGGCCACTGGGTCATTAAGTGGTTGTAACTGTTGTAAGCTGAGAATTCTTTAACAGAATTTTACCATTACACAGAAAAACTAAACTTGAAAAAAATGTATTCTTCTCTCTCATTGCTGCAATTCTGAGTTAAATTAAGGGAAAAATACATTGTGAGTTTGTAAAATGTTCTTTAATGATTAATGTTTATATTGAGATCTACTGATTTTCTTTAAATACAGTGGAATTAGAATTTTTAAAAAATTAAAAAATTGGAAGGAAACCCTTTTCACATTTCCTGTTCTTTGCATTGAAAACAAGAGCAGGTTTTAGATAAGAGTTAATGTTTTCATTAAGGTCCAAGTTTATGAAAACTCACAGGCTGAAAACTGCATTCTGATCCTAAGGGTCCATTTCTCTGAGATTATGCATCAAGATGCATATTTCTCTTACAATAAAAAAAACCACATCATATTGTAAAATTTGTTAAATGTCTTCATGAGAATGACTTTAAAATGTCATGCACTTACTGATGTAGTGTTTTGTTATGATAATATCAGAAGAGGTGATCATGATGTAACTGAGTACAAACTATCTGAAAGTATTTTGAGTATATATTTTCAGATTTTGTGAAATGTACTAAATGCAAGCTGTACCAACTTTCCATATCCTCTCTCTCCCCTTTCTGATCCTTTTCTTTTAAGTCTGGTCTTTAAAAATTTGGATAGAAGAAGCTAGTGGCATGGTTCATTTGTGGAACAATGTTTTCAAGTATTTATTAAAAGGCCTGAATTAACACAAAGAAAATTAAAAACTTGTAGCTCAACACCCGTACCGAGATAATGTTTCCTGAGAGGATTAATCACCAGTACTAGTTCAGTGTATTCTCTAACCCCACAATTTGTCCTCCAAGATATGCCAGCACAGTTCTCTCTCAAGCTGTGTTGAAGTCCAGTTCCACAATCAATGTGACCTGCCCACACATCTGCTTTTCCCAGTTCTTTGTGTTTAGGAGAAAGTGATTCCTATAATAATAATATTGTTAATAATAATATGGTGATTGTCAATGTTGTTATATTGATGTTCTTGTCAATAATATTATTAACAATACGTATAATATATAGTAATTATATTATTGTTAATAATAATGATTACTATTTTTTTTTAATGCTGTTTTATTCAGGCGAGTTCTTTTCCTCTCATTCTGAAGCAGTACATCCTGCAGTATGAGGACTCCACAATATTCATTAGCTGGCTCATTGTCAATAATGGCTTTTCTTTTTCTGACACATAGAAGATACTACAGAAATCAACTTCATAACTCAGCTACAAAATCATAAATAATTGAGCTGGAATATAATTTGACCATCTGTCTACTGGTGGATTACTGAATCTCAAGATGCTGCTTGGAAGATACTTATGTGTAGTTTACAGACAAATTATTGTACTTATGTTGAGGATATCAGTTATAATATTTACCTGAGCAATCGATGACATGGAGGACATTTGCTGTGTGTGAGCCAGACAATGTCATGACCTGACTTTTGTGGTTATTTAGCTTAGAAGTGCTGGTATCTTAGCTGAGTTCAAGAATGTATGCTAGCAGCTGGAAGGCAGATAGGGGGTAATGAGAGATCAAAAGGAGAGTAGCTAATACCTGAGATGGAAAAGCACAAAGAGACAGAGAAAAAAAACCCTGCTGAAATTGATGCTCAGACACATAGTGACACTCTTTTAACAGGCACTATTGAGATTACTAGATTCAAATGGTATTAGGGATGAACTGCATTGGACAAAACAAGAAATTCTGCATATATGTAATAAACTGTAGCTGTGAAACATAGAATCAAAATTTGCAAGAATTTCTAGATATTATATTAGGAATTGATCATCTCATTTAACTTCCTAACTGAGCAATTGTTCCTGTATTGGTATCACTCTTGCATATTGTTTGGTTTGTTTACACTTAATTGATTAAAATAGCTGTTTATAAACCCAAATGAAGTTAAAAAATAAATTTGCATACCATTAGGTGAGAGTCTCTGTTGCCACATTTCCAAGCATGAAAGAATTTATGAATTTTATAAGCCCTTAAATGCTGTGGGAATAATTTTTATTATGACTAAAATAAAAATTAATTCCATGATAGCATGTGCTGCAGCATAAGCTAAGTATTCCTCAGTGTGTTTTATTTTATTCTTTGCACTGCTGTTTAACAATGTCTGTTGTTTATATGGCTTACCTAATGTGCTGAAGATTGACCTTAAAATAACAGGTATAAGCTGATAACCTACAAACGTAATATATCCATAAAAAGTAATGATTGCAATATATTTAAAAAAAAAAAAAAAAAGCCACCAAAACAAAACAAAGTCCAGATTTAGAGATTCAGCGCCAGGACAAATGGTAAAAGACTTGAGCAGTAGTTACTCAAGCTGCTTCAGAGGAGAGTTTAAAAACCTTGGCAGCTTTAAACAAGAGTAATAGAAGCCTTGAAGAGTGGGCAGAAAGTAATAAGTCCAAATAATGTCAGTGGAGTATTCAAAGGCACTTTTTTTTTTTGCCTCAAATACTGTTTTACAAATAGAGTTTTAACATGGAATGTCAGATGAACAAACAAAACATAAACAAACAAAAAATGAAATGAGAAACACAAATGAAAGATAAGCAAAGGAGAATACCATCAAGTTCTGGAATCACAGAATCACAGAATGATAGGGGTTGGAAGTGACCTCTGGAAATCATCTAGTCCAAACACCCTGCCAGAACAGGTTCACCTACAGCAGGTTGCACAGGATAGCATCCAGATAGGCTTTCAATGACTCCAGAGACAGAGAATCCACCACCTCTCTGGGCAGCCTATTTAGAAGCATTTATAAGATCTCTGTTCAATCTTCTACAGGCTAAGAAGCCCCAAGTTCCTCAGCCTTTCATAAGACTAATGTTCTATCCCCTAATCATCATTGTTAGCTCTTTGCTGTACCTTCTCAAGCAGTTCTTTGTTGTTCTTGAACTGGGGATACCAGAACTGGACACAGTACTCCAGATGAGGCCACACCAGGGCAGAGTATAGTGGAGGAGAACCTCTCTTGACCTGCTTACCTCACTCTTAAGGCACAGGATGTCACTGGCCTTCTTGGCCACATCGCTGTCTCATGATCATCCAGTTTACCAGGACTCCCAAGTCTTTTTCCACAGAGCTGCTTTCCAGCAGGTCTGCCCCCAGCCTGTACTGATGCATGGGGTTGTTCCTCCCTAGCTCCTGTACCTTACAGTTGCCCTTGCTGAACTTCATAAGGTTACTCTCTGCCTGAATCGCCAACCTGTCCAGGTTTCACTGAACAGCAGCACAGCCTTCTAGTGTGTCAGCCACCCCTCCCAGTTTTGTGTCATTAGCAAACTTGCTGAGGGTACACCCTATCTCTTCAACCAGGTTGTTGATGAACATATTGAAGAGTACTGGACCCACTACTGACCCCTGGGGGGTACCGCTTGTTACGAACTTCCAACTAGAATGTACCGCTGTCCACAAACTTCAGAGCTTTGTCTTCCAGCCAGTTCTCAATACACCTCACTGTCCATTCACCTAACCCAGAATTCCTATGTGTGCCTATGAGGATGCTGTGGGAGACAGTGTCAAAAGCCTTGCTGAAATCCAGGTAGACAAGATCCACTGCCCTCCCCTCATCGATTCATCTAGTCATGCCCTTGTAGAAGGCTATCAAACATGGCTGACATCAGTTTCAAGAGGTACGAAAATACAAAGAAGACTACATATTTTAGGCTTTTACATATCTGTGATAATGCTCAGTTGGTAACTAGAAAATAATTTCCTTTTAATGAAAAAATACATCATACGTCATCTATTTGACATTTCCTGTTCAGCTTGGTATGGAATGGCTTGAATGAGAGTGGAATCAGTGTATCATTTCTCCATAAAAGTGTACTGTAAGGGAAGTCCATATTATGAGATGATCAGGTGTTGTTATGTTTGCCCAGCTTCTATGTGAAAGAGAGTATGGAAATTAAATAATATTGCTAAAGTGTGCCTTAGACCCAAGAACTCTAGTGGAGTGAGAGTGTTTGTAGTGATAGATTATGCTGCTTCTCAGAATGCTGTTCCTGTTGCCTGTTGTCCCTTCACTTTTGCATCCTTAAACTTGAAATTAGATCCATGTGAACTTTGAATTAAACGGGCTGAGGAGAAAGGATTTTTTTTTCCCTTTTCTTGGGGAAACTGTTTTTTCTCGAGAAAAAATCCAAAGTGGTCAGTATTGGATGAGCATAAAAAAAAAGGCGTAAAAAAAAAAACCCCATACATTACTGCAGTGATGAAACCTATTGTATAGCTAAGACATTAATACATGAAATAAAATAGCAACTTGAATAGATCTTTTCAGATATCATCTGGCTGTTTTTTATGATTCAGATTGCCCTTATATATATTCTTTCTTTTGAAGTTTCATCATTACAGTTGAATTTTGAGACTACAGGTATATGTCCCCATCTCTGGGTTCATATTTGCTTTGGTTTCTTGCTGCTTAAATGGGCTGAAAGAAAGTAATGTTCCTATCAGAACTACCTTCTAGCTGAGTCAAAACATTTAGAAATACTATTAGATGAGTATTTTTTAAAAACTATGTGCAGTCTTTTTTAAAAGTACATCACTGATGTTTGTATACTAAATACTTTCTTGCTGATGACACTGAGTAATCTGAATAAATTTTCCATTACATGCATGAAAATACAATGAAATTAATTTGTTGCTGTAAAGCTTTCACCTGTTAGTTGCCTGAGAAAGCCTTCATTTTGTCAGTAAGGAAACCAAGTAGTTTAGTGCTGAGCACCTTTACCATCTCAAGGAGACCATTAAAGATGGAAGTACTCATTTTGCATGATTTGGAGCACACCTGGCACAAAAGCTTTTATCAATAGCTTACTAAGCTTCTGTTCAGGCATTGTTAGTCACTGGCTCTCATTTTGTTGTGTGCTCTCCTTGATGCGTGCAAGTATTTCCTTCTGAACTACCTGCTAGCAAGAAAGGTTAATGTATGTGATGCTTAAAAATGTTATTTAGCTTCCTGAACTACCAGGAAAAGTTGAATGGCAACTTATTTTGTATACAATACTTTCATCCTTCCCAATAAAAATTACAAATAAGGCAGTTTCTCTGTTGTGGGGACTGAATGAGGAAGATGCTAAAAATGGGAGCAATACAATCTGCATCATTTAACCTTAGGCTTACTTAAGTATCTTCATGCTGGCCCACCAGATAACCATGGGGTTACTGCTAAGTAGTAACCTAACCAAATGCCTATTGAAATCACAGAACATTGAGGTAGGAAGAAACCTCTGTAGATTGTCTAGTTGAACCACACTGCTCAAAGCAGTCATAGTGCCTGAACAAAACAGATGCTTTGAGGTGGGAAAATTATGTCAAACTTCAGACAAATAACCAAAAAACATGGTAAGATATATATATTTTTTTAAACTACAGAGATTCCATTTTTCAATATAAGTACATTTCAAAATGTCATAGTAAAGGTATGTCTTCAGGAAATACAATTTCAATATTAAAAAGAACGGTAGGTTTAATGTAAGAAGAAATCATATAAACCATGTGACTTTAAAGGCATTTAATTTTTATTTTTCTATCAATAATGCACATGAAGTATTTGAAATTATTTTCAAACTAACATGGTAGTGAATGAAAATGCTAGACTTATTGAGAAATGTGTTTTCTCGGAATTTGTTTTATGATCTCATCAGCTTTTGCAGAAAAATAAATTCCAGGAAGGTTTGCAGCTTTTTAAAAGTGTGATTACTGACATTATATTCTCATTTCCATATCTGTTCCTCTGTTAACAGATTATCTGCAGAAGTTAACTATTGTTCTGTCTGCTTCAGTGATCTTTATGTCCTTTTAAAGTTTGCCTGCATCTCTGCTTAGATATATTTCATATTCCTGTATCTGCTGAAGCTACTGAAGCTGTTTTGCAATTTTTTTACCCCCATTCCTTCTACATGAAAGTGCCTTCCCAGATACATCACAAGGGTTTGGTAAAGCAGAAAATCTCACTGCTGTTAAGTAGAAAATATTAATTAGTCTTTTCAGTGGAAGGACTTACCTTATTGTGTCCACAAGGCGTGATGCCTTTTTAAGGCAGTGATTCCTTTCTTTATATGTTGTGTCACTGAAGATGTTCACTTTTGGACTGACTAGAATTTTACTTGTTACCATTGTATTGATTGGCATTTAACAGTATTGTTCTGCCTTACCAATATGAAAAATAAGTTTCTGTGAATATGAGTGGGGGGTGTTTTGATGCAGCAATCTTCTAGAATTACTGGTTTGAGAGCAAAAATATGCAGTATCAGAGTATCACAGTATCACCAAGGTTGGAAGAGACCTCAAAGATCATCACGTCCAACCCGTTACCACAGACCTCAAGACTAGACCATGGCACCAAGTGCCACATCCAAACCCGCCTTGAACACCTCCAGGGACAGTGACTCCACCACCTCCCTGGGCAGCCCAGTCACAACCTATGTGAATTGCCAAATATTCTTCTACCTGTTGGGACCTGGTTTAACATTTTAATTTCTATGGCTCCGAGGGCTGTCGAAGGACATACAACCTGCTTCTTTTAAGCTCTTGATTTGCAACTACAGTTTTATGATCTGAATTGGAATATTTAGTCATTGGAATCACTTGTTCCCTAGAATAAAATCTAGATTCTGAGATGAAAAACTGCCATTCTTGCTACTACTTTGGTAGTAGTAATTAATTTCACTCTATGTTTTTGAACAAATTCTGATTCACACTTTCCAGTTGGTTGTTGCAAGTCCTTCAGATGCTTTAGGGTACACACTGGGGATACTGTGACAGGATAGTAAACCTAAGTAACATAACGAAGAAAAGGAAATAAAGAAAGCCATTGGAAATTGATCTCCCTTTCTAATGAGCCTTCTGTGTCATGCCTTACATATATTTCTTTTGGAAGGTACAGTTAAATGTGCAAGTGGTTACCACACAAATTCATAAATATAACTTAAATTTAGAATGTTAAGCAGATGGTTTGAAAAGTCTAAAGCCAGTACTCCAGCATCCCCAGGCAAGCTCTTCTGTATCAAATTATATTTTTTTTTATTTGTTTTATAATACAGAATAAATGTTACACTTAGATGCATCTGTGTGAACATATATCTACGTGTGTATCTGCACTGTATAAAATTACTGGGAAAATTTGATTCCTTGAGGAAAAATTGCACAATGTTGCACAAATTGGATGGTGTGTAGAGTGTAGAATTCAGCATAAACTGTTGTGGGTGGCAAATTTCATAAAAGGCTGCCTGTGCAGAAGACCTATTCCTACTGGTCCAAAAAGCACAGTGCTTAATGAACTCTAATGATTGGTTTCTTATCATCAAGACACAACCACGTGGGTTCAGAGTGCTTTGGAAAGAATGTCACAGTTGAAGTACTGTAGGAGTGTATGATGTAAAAACTGGTGTTACTGTTCCCATGAAATAAGCAAAGATACAGCTATAATGTCTTTGACCAGTTTTGCAATAACTAGAAACCAACATATAACCTCAAACCTGTGATTTAGTGCTAAACGGGACTGGTAAACAGTAGCAAAGCACATTCTTTTAGGCAGACTGGGCAGCTGCACAGGAAGAGTTAAAAGCAGACTTCCCATGAAAGAAAAATAATTTACAGTTTGTTGAAGTTGGCTTTAAAGGTAGTTTATTGAAGAGGTAAGTTTGATTTGAGAAATGGACCATTAGTTATGTAGTTACATTGTACCAAATTTAGTGAACTGAGTAAGAAATTAAAAAGCACATATGTCTCAGATTAATTCAATTTGGCTAATATTGGCAATAATGTCAGAAGTCACCCATGAATGCCATAGAGATTGATGAATGCAAAAAGACAAATAAGTAGCCTGTCTGCTTTTTAAAATAACATTTTAAAATGTGTTTTACTTCACTTTCAGTGATGTTTTGGAATTAATTTCTAATGCCATGCCAAAGTTTAAGTTCACTGCTGGAAGTTTACAATTGTTACCAAGGGCAAAAACAACTCAAAGTGAACCTGATCTCATCCTGAAGTAAAAATCTCTTCAATTCAATTTGCATTAGGGTAGACTCAAGAGGATTACAGCAGGTGTTAATATGCTCAGGAGAGTTTTCTTGAACTGAGTGGATCACAAATGTCCTGGTACCATACATTCAGAGGCTATGCCAGTAATATTTTTTTATTATTTAACTGATTTATGCTAGGTTAGAGGTCACTGCTGTCCCCAGAACTAGAGTGTGTATGATGGCTATAAGCTAAAATGTAAATCTACACAGAATAGAATTGCATTTTTAAGTTTCAGAAAAGATAGAAAGATAACAAAGATGGATCTTTCCCTTGTTCTCCTCTTTCCTCATCCCTTTTGTTTTTGTCTAGCATGTAAAAGCCATTTAAAGGAATTTTAATGTATGAATTCATCCTCATGTTTTTCTTGAGACAGGATGTAGTGCAACAAGATGCGTTAATATAAAGATGAAGTAAAGAGGCATAGAGTGAACAAATTGTTTCTAAGCAAGCTCCCTCAGAATAACTTCTCAGTCATGTTTAATATATTGAATGCATTTGAGACATCTAACTTCAGATATTAAGTTAGTTGTCAGGGAGGACTATACAGAAATGATTCACCGTTGTAGATTTGTAGATGGTGTTATTTTCTGGAACATTTATAGGGAAAGGTATGCTGTGATAATCATGCAGTAGTTAATATTAGAATCTTACTGCCTGGAGATAATAGTACTTAGTCCCAAAATATCAATGGAAATTACTTCACTAACTACAGTAGGCTTGATTCATGCTTCTGAGAAGAGATAAGGTGGGTGAAAATAAAAAAAATCATGACTCTGCAGCTTTCTGGAACTGAAAGAATATTTTAATTTCATGTAGTGTTATAATGCTCCAACACATCAAAAATATTTAGAAAGTCGTTTAGTGAATGGTCATTTTCTTAGTTCTGCTTTCCCTGCCTCAGGAGGTTACATTGACTTAAAGGTCAGTCAAAGTGGAGAAGAAAACTGAGGATTCCAAAGCCCTAGTTAAGTGGTTCATCTGCTTAATGCAGCGTGCTCTGCTTTTTTACCANACTCCCAAACCATCACATGTATGTTCTGTTCACCATAACTAATAATTAGAATGACTCTTTAATTCTTGCAAAAAGGAAAGAAATTATCTGAAAAATACATCATCTTACTTAATTCTTTCATGCAATATTTTGATTATTTTTTTTCTAGATAAACAAATGATTATGCAAGTTGATGGCTTAAATCCTGATTTTTAATTTTTAATTTCCTCAAATACATTTCCAGGTTTGGATTCTGTGGTGGTTTTAGAGTTAGCACTTTAGTTTAATTCAAAGTTTTAAGTAAGGAATTGTATTGTATACAGAAGAAGAACAACAGGTAAGTCTATAATTTCATTTGTAGTATATAATCTGCTGCATAAACAATTTTCTTCTCTTTGCCTTTCTGCCTCCTGCTCACTCTCGCTCTTCCCTCCTCCATGCTGACTGACTTCTGCACTAACCTTGGCGGAGTAGATAATAGCTGAGGCCTTTCTGGTTTTCTCATGGGGGAGGAGGGGGAAGAAGTAGGTGGTGGCTGTCCCCTCTGGGCTTTGCCCAGGGGGATTTTTGTGTAATTTCTAAATTGTACACAATTGTAAATATTTGTAAATATGTTCTTGTACATGTGCATTGTATTATATGCTTTTAGATTCTAGCTTGCTGTAAATACATAGTTTCATGTGCTTTCAAGCCTTCTGAGAGAGTCTGGTCATTTTATTTGGGGGTAATTTTCAACCCACCGCAGGTTCTAAATTGCAGTGTGTCTGGTTTCAATATTATTCTTATGTCATTGTATACATATAATAGTATGTGAATACCAAATTTCTATGTAACAAAAAATATCTCCTTTCCTAGGGGTGTATTAGATGGACTAAACAAATGGTTTTATAGTCATCATTCACGGTTTTCAAAGATCACATATTTCAAATCTGTTCTTTGCTGCTTTACTTTCTTTTGCGGCACAAACATGGTTTGACAATAAAGACAGAATATTTTTAATCAAAGGAAATACAACAGCAAAGGAAAATAAAATGCAGATACAGTAAATGTCAAACTATGACTAGATTGGACAAATTCAGGACGTTCAGATCTGATTTGCTTTTAAGTATCTAAAACATCAGAATTCAAAAGCTAGCGTTTTGGTGGCAAAATAGCTTTTGGAATGAAATTACTTTCCTTATCTCCAAGGAAATTAAAACATAGTTAGATTTTCTGAATTCATTAGACAAATTCATGCTTTTAAAAACAGGCGAAAAATAAGACAAAGGAAGACAGTTTTTAATTTCTTTAATTCCTTCAGAACATGTCCAGTGGAGAGCTAGAGCTGATGTAATAGCTACATACAATTGAAAGGAAGTATCACAAAATATGTTCTACTATTGCTAATTATGCTGCAAACAGATAAAATATAAACTAGAAGATGTCACATTGGAATGCACTCCTATTTCATAAAGCACTGTAATGTGCACACTCTTCACTGTGTCACCCTCTGTCTATATGTCAGCCCACTGTTTTTTATTGTGAGTTAGGTTTTTTAAATTTTCTTAGAAGATTTCAACCTTGAAGTTTACCAGCTGTTGAAGTGATTTGGTGAATGAGGCTGTGATGATATGATTCAAAATTAATAATGATATTAATTTTGATGTCCAGGCAGAGATTGTTAATAACTTTGAAAACTGTTTATTAACATTAAATCTCGCCATAGAACTTATTTACAAGGTTCAAAAACGCACGGTTTGGAAATTTATACATACAGGGAACTGGCAAACCTGGAACACTTTAAAGGTAACCAGCATAAGCAAACATTTTTACTGGAAGAGAAGGTTTGTGCGGTCACTGATACCGCTTGCAGTTAATTATCCTGCTTAGCCACTGGATGGATGCAGGAAGCTCCTTTCTGCTTATGGCAGAAGGCAATTAATGATTACAAGAGGCTTGAAGTATTTACTCACAAAAATATTATGGGACAATACCGAAAGCATGTGGTGGGGTTGCTGCTGCGCTGAAAGCTGTTAGAGGCTTTGGAGTTTCCTTAGGCTCCTGGGTGCTTCAGAAAAGGAGGCAGATGATCTCTGACCTGGTCCTGGCTCTCTTGGCAGCAGGCTCTCATGTGCAGGCAGGATGTCTTGTGGTGTGCAGTCTCAGCATGGTGTCACGCTGGCTGTGCAGGCCGAACACGTGGAGGCATCAGAGCCTGATCCTGCTCACTGGAGTCCCACCCAGCTCAGGATCAATGAGGCAGTAAGCAGGCAGGGATACAATAGCAGAGAGCCCCTTTGTGCTACCTGCTCATCCCTTTATATCCATTCAACCCGAGACTGATGGGCCTCTGGACATAGATTAGCCATTCAGGATGCAGTTTGCCCAGTTTGCCCATATTAGGTGAAGCTGGGGCTTTTGTCCCCTTTCCAGTGGCCACCACCCCCAACACAGAAGGAGGGGGAGCAGGGGAGCACGCCTGGGCAAGCCAGGACATGTACAAGCCCACTTGGCTTATTTAGACCTACCACGACAGGCTTTGCTGAAATTGTGGCTCTGTCATCACATTCTTGTATGAGAAGTGAGAAAAGGCTAAATCCTTTTTCAATGTATGTAAAAGAGCAGGGCTTCTGGAAATCAGGTAACTTTAATTTTAAGAGGTGGACCCAAGAAATCAGTGGATGTATGAGATAACTATGTATGATGGAATTATGTACTTTAATGAGGTTTGAGGGACTGGCCCTACAGCACTTGAAGAGGGGATTCCTTTTAAGAAGGCTTGTGGGACAAGAGCGTGACTAGCTTAGTTCTCTGTGTTAAACAAGAGACTTTCATTTCTGTTTGGTCTATTCATTGCGTAGAAAACTTTATGAAACTTCTCACTAAATATCTGCTAAATGAAGTGTGATGGTTTGTTTTTTTTTCAGATTAAGAAAGTTGTGCAACCTGAAATGTGTGTTTTCAGAATTTTGTTTTATAACAAAAGCATTTTTTCCCCATTCAAATTATTTGAAAATCTGTAAAACCTATTAAAAAAACAAACTAAGAAACAAAAAATCCCAACACCAAACCAAACAAATAAAGGCCCCCTGATAACAAACTAAATAAGCTATTACTATCCACACAGGTTCTCCCCAATACAGTTTTTAAAAGTACTCATTGAACTTTTGTTACTCCTTGTTGAATAAGAACACTTAAGACTTATGTTAAATTTTGTCATTATTTGATGAGAAGCTTGATGAATTTTATAGTTAACGAGAGATGAATAAATGCTACTTGACATGGAGAAATACCTCATTTTGTCACTGAAGAGCTGGCTAATATTTGCATGCCTTGCTTGCCTTACATAAACTTGTGGTTTGCGCTACTGTTACTGAACTGATAGTAGCAAAAGCTGTATTAGATAGGTTTGCTTTTTAACATGAAAACTGCTAGAGTGTGTGTGATATTACCAAGAGGAATAAAAAGATGAACAGGCCTGGAACTTCTGCTGGCGCAAAGGGGATGATGACAAGATTTTTAACGAGGAGGGAAAATATACTGGTGTTATTTGAATGCTGGTAGCTACATTTTTATGGAAAATAATTTAAATGCTGTTTCATTTACTTCAGTATTCTTGGGATGTTTTTTGCCTGTAGAATGCACTATGATTGTATTTTCTGTGGACTTTATCCATTTTCTTTCTCTCTTGTTCGCTCACCAGATGAATACTGCAGTAATTAATTTATTTTCCTTTCTTTCTTAAAGTGAAATTAGTGAATTATGCTTTAAGAACTGCCATAATATTGATTCATTATGTTTATGATTATTAATTCTAATATCCAGGTGAAAATTAATAAACTATGGACAATTATTTATTAAGATTAAATCTCTCCAGAAAACTCATTTATAGGGTTTGAACGCATGGTTATGGGTATTTGCACACAGGGAACAGGCAATTTAAACAGTTAAGACAACCAGAAATGCGAACATTAGTTCAAACCAGAAAGAACTAACATGGCAGTAATGCTGTTTGTCCACTACAAGGTTTTATGGCTGCTAAGCAAGGTGGCTGACACCTAGAACCTTTATGGAGACTTTAAGGTTAGATTTGCTGGGTTTACTCACGGCCAGGCTGCTTTTATGAGGGACACATCGCTTTAATGCATGCAGCCAAGCAGGGGATGTGGTTGGCCAGCAGGCTGCACCTTCGGGTTTCCTCTGGTGCTGAGCATGCCTGCCAGTCCACGTGGCGAGGCTCAGGTCTGGATCACCCTCTTGTCCCTGCAGCTTTTGCAGCTGTATATTTGCTTGCTGTGAGAGGCTTTTTATAGCTGCAGCATCGACTGGGACCCTTCTTGTTTCTCCGGGCAATACAAAACAAGGCAAGGTTTACCATTTTGGCCAGTATTAATATAACTTTCCTCAGACAATAATGACCAATAGGAGAAGAAAGTTAGAGGGAGAAACTTGATACTTTAACCTATAGGATCGAGTTTGCCCAAACATGGTCAGAGGTACACACATTCCCTTTGTGTAGACACAAGCTCAGACCCACGTGCAACACGTACACTGGGTTTTCCTGGACATGTCCAGGCAAGTCTCGGCCATGTCGGGGTCACCAGACTTAGAAACACCCAACCCACTGTCTTGTTTAGGGCATGTTTGGGCCTTGTCCTTCCAGGACAAGAACTGACACAAACAGAATGTCCAGAAATATCTAATTTTTTAGACAGTACTGATTTGGTAAAAATCCAATTATCCAGATTTGCTAAAACAAACAAACAAACAAATAAATAAATAAATGAATTCTGTAACAGAGGGTGAATGGACTACTGTGAAAATCCATCTGTCATGAATGCTACATTCCTGTATTATATCAGCAGCCCATTTTAAAAAAATGCCAAATATAACTGATACTGAAAGCCTACCATACTGTAGAACAATTATTAAGAACAGATTTTTTGCAAGAACATAATTTAAAAGTTGAAAAGGTGAAAATCTATTTTGATGTTAGCCTTTCTGTACTTAATGGAGTTTAGCGCCTCAGAGTAATTTAAAGGACCAAGAGAGTTTTTATACAGTATCTCAGTTGCTTGATGCTGACAGTAGAAGACCAGCTTGCCTTCTTAAGTCTTCCGCCACCACAAAACAGAAAGTGATGCACAAATCACTAGTCTACTTAAGCTTTATCTTCTCCATATGTGGGTGAAACAATGGGACAAGGTGCCCAAACAGATGGTAGAAGCCTCATTGCTGGAAACATTCAGAGTCAGGTTAGGATGTTGTTCTTGTGTAATCTGATCTGGTTGAAGATGGCCCTGCTGAGGAAGGGAGGGCAAGTGTGTGTGTGTGTGTTGGCAAAGAGGAGGAAGATTGGACCAGATCTTGGAGGTCCCTTTCAATCCTAACTATTCTATGGTTCTGCAATATGCCTCCTTGCAGTTTTATTGTGAATGGAAAAATAATCCTGTGCTTTGATCAATTTCCTCATCAGCTATTGTCCAGAGCAAGTTAGAGAACCTCAAAATATATTCAGTCTCATTTGCTAAGTTTGTATTCCATTTTCATATTGTTTACCTTGAAGTGTTGTCGTCAATGTAATTTTAAGCATTTCTTGTAATTACTTCTTCCCTCTTCATTGTTTGAAATATAATGACTTTGCATTATTTTTGAAAAGGTTATCTCCATGCTTGGTTGTAGCTGCTTCTTACAATGGTCTGCGGCTGTGCTACAGCTTTGTAATGTTTGGAATCATATGACAAGGAAGTAAAAAGAGATTCCAACAAGACAAATTTAGATTTAAAACCATTAGTAACAGATGATGTACCAACAGAAAGCTGTACCAATTTAGAAAACATCTGCTTTCTTGGACTTTAGAATTAAATGAAAACATTTCCAATTAATGTAAGATGTAATTATCGTCCTGAGGAATGTAACTTTTTTCTAGGTAGATGAATATATCATGACTATACTATATATCCTACAGCTAATATTTTCATGAGCGTTTTCTTGTGAAAGCAAATTGTGCCATTAGCTACTTCTCACTTTGTTACGAGTTAGCTGTGTATAAACTAGCTTAATCCTTCTTTAGTATCTCCTACAAAAATGTCTGCTCGTGTTTTCTTCTTTAAAATCTTAACCCATACACTGACCAGGCACTGAAATCTGTTCCAACTTTTATCTGTCAAATTTTTACATTTTTCTTTTATTTCTCCTTGGAAAAAAACCCTAAACCTTTAAACTTTGTACTATAGTTTTGAAAACATTGTTTACAATCCCAGAGATGATTTCCAGTTGAGCTCATCTGTTTCTGAAATATACAGAAGACTCCATTTTAAATGTCAGGACCATCACAGCACAATCACTACAACTCAGGAAACGATTTGACTTTGAAAAAGCGTATTTTAAAAATATGTATTTTGCCTAGGAAACATTATTTCTCTCTCTAGTAGTGCAGTCTAGAAGCTCAAGTCATGACCTGACAAATTAATAAGTATTATTTATAGCTTTAGCTTCTTTTAAAAAATAACATTTTATTCTGAATTAAATATTCTTACAGAAATATCTCTAGTGAATTCTTTCACCAAGCCCCCTTAATCAAGCTGTTTCCTTCTCGAGTACCCATAGCGATGCTTCCTTTTCCTCTGTCATTCTAACCAATGTTTCACACCTGTGATATGGTAATAATGATTTCAGTGAAAGCACAGATACAATTTCCAAAATTATCATTGACTTCAGTGGCTTTGAAATTTCACCATCTGGATGTATTTTTTTAAGTACTTTGGATAAGCTTTCTCTGGTTTTGTTGTGTAACATTAGCGTTCAAGCTTCAAGAGAGTTCTGATTAATTCTAATTAATAACTTCTAAGCTACATAAACTGAAATACTTTCTTTATCTGTTTGGATTTTAAACACAAAAGCAATTCATTTAAAGTGGTAACTTTCCCATGAGTGAATAGATTTTTATATTTTGTGTCTGATTGTGATATTTCACAAATACAGAAAATGATTCTTGGTTTGGAAAGGTCAGAGTAGAAATAAATTCCAAAGTATCAATAATACAAAACAATTTTAAAGAATATTTGAAGCAGTTAATTAGAAACAAAATAGCCTTTGTCTTTATTTAATAAGTTTTGTTGTTGTTTGGAATTGCACGTTCATAAAGGGCGGGGAGCTGAAATTGCCATCTGCCCAGTTTTTCATAGTTAGTGTAGTGTTTTCTAGAACATTTTCTTGATTTCAAAGCAGAATCAGTATCATATATTCTCTCACAGTTATGGTTTCTTTAATAGCAGTTGAGTAATTTTTAGAGTATACTGTTCACTGTCTAGCCATGTTGCATTATTAATATACACGCAGTGAACTGGATATATGTCCTAATATTTATATGTAGAACTCTCAGAAAAAAGTTGCATTATGTGACATGTTGATGCATCAAAACACTAGCTCAACATTAGAAGTCCCTTTAAGGAAATATTAACAATTTATTGGCATAAATCACTGTCTACAGAATGTGCTCTGTTGTCTTAAAGATTTTCCTTTCAGCATGGTACAGTTTTATATGATGAGGATTAACCTCTGCCCATTCTTTATCTATGGATTACTGACAGTTGTTAGCTTCCAAACAGGCCACTTGATTACAGGTTAATCACAAGAGTTCAAAGTCCGCTTTTAAGTTTCCCTTTTCAAAAAATATTAAAAAGAGGTCAACAAAATTCTGTTTCAGCATTATTTTATTTTATTGCAATATCTTTCATTCTGAAACTGTATTTCTTCATCAGATACTCTTCTAAAAAATATTGTAAAGGAACTTTGTAGAAAATGCTTTGCTATGTGGTAGTTACGAATATCTGAGCTGCCAATAACTTAACTGATCCTGCATGTTTGATATGATTTCAGTAAACTTCACAGGGAGATTATGCTGGTTTTTTTTTCCCTTTGAGAGAACATATCTAAGAAAGGATTTATTTTTATCAACTCTAATAATAATGAGAAAATTCAGCACCATTGAAAGGTAGTTAATATTTCTTTTATAGTAACCTAAATGTATCTCTGCAAACGCATTTTCATTTGTTGTCCCTAGGGCTCTCTGCTTGTCTAGATATTGATATCCAAAATTTGGTGTAACTACTCAAAACAGGCAGGGTAAAGGAATGAAAAGCAAAAGAGATACTTTAAAAGGAAATGTTAATTTTGTTGTTTAAGCAGTTTAGATGCATAAATAACCCAAGAGCATGCTAAAAATTATCATTCCAGTTCCACAGTTCTAAATCAGCAAAATGTAGAGAGTCTGTCAGTGGTGAACATGCAGTGCTGGTGGCAGGAACTAGGTGAATGGGACTATTCATCTAAAAAGAAAAAAAAATGAAGTCTCAATAATATTTGCATGGAACTGGCACAGATTTTCAAATAAATACAAAATAACTTCAATTATTCTTAAAAAATGACAGAAGCTTTCCCTACACTCATTTAATGTAATCACATACTGCTTGTATATATAGTAGCACCCTTGATTTACAAACTATTTGTGATATTACCTATTTGCTGTATCCGACACAGTATGGATAAATAGGGCAAATAAATTTGAATCTTACTTAGAAATTCACAAATAGATAATTGTAAATGCAGACATAAGACAGATAATGGTTTAATACAGTGTTTTATACTACATGTGGAGCTAAAACATCTTTGGTTCTCTACAAGTATTCTGTCTGAGGACAGTGTCAGTTGTTTTGCTCGCACCAGTGTCTTCATACTGCAGTAGGAGAGGAACACCAGGCATAACCATAGCATCACAGAATGGTCCAAGCTGGAAGGGACCTCCAAATGTCATCTAGTCCAATTCCCCTGCAGTCAGTAGAGACATGCTCAACTAGACCAGGTTGCTCAGAGCACTGTTGAGCCTCACAAATCTCCATGGAAGGGACCTCAACCACCTCCCTAGTCAACCTGTTTCAGTGTTCCATCACCCCTGTAGTGAAGAACTTGTTCCTAAAATCCAGTCTAAATCTACGCTTCTCTAGTTTTTCTTTGCTCCTCATCCTGTCACTGCAGGCCTTTGTAAATAGTCTCCCATCCTTCACATAGGCCCCTTTTAGGTACTGGAAGGTCTCCCCAGAGCCTCCTCCAGGCTGAACAACCCCAGTTCCCTCAGCCTGTCCTTGTAGCAGAGGTGCTCCAATCCCCTGATCATTTTCATGGCCCTCCTCTGCACCTGCTCCATCAGGTCCATGTCCTTCCTGTATGGAGGGCTCCAGAGCTGGACATGGTACTCCAAGTGAGGTCTCACCAGACCAGAGTAAAGTCACTTCTAAGGATCTGCTGGCAATGCCACTTTTGGTGAAGCCTTCTGGGCTGCAAGTGCACATTGTCTGCTCCTGTCCAGCTTCTCATCCATCAGCACCCCCAAATTCTTTTCCACAGAGCTGCTTTCTATCACCTCATCGCCCAGTCTGTATTGATAGTAAGCATTGTTCCAGCCCAGGTGCAGAACCCTGCACTCAGTCTTGTTGAACCTCATGAAGTTCACCTGGGCCCACCTCTCCAACTTGTCCAGGTCTCTCTGGATGTCCTCCTGTCCCTCTGGTGTATCGACAGCACCACTCAGCTTGGTGTCACATGCAAACTTTGCTGATGGTGCACTCAATCCCACTGTCTATATCATTGATAAAAATATTAAACAGCACAGGTCCCAGTATGGACCCCTGAGGGACACCACTTGTCTCTGCTCTCCATCTGTAATTCAGGCCATTGAGCACTACCCTCTGGAGGCAACCATCCAGCCAATTCCTTATCCACCGAACATTCAAACCATCAAATCTATATCTCTCTAACTTGGTGAGCAGGATGTTGTGGGGGGCTATGTCAAAGGCCTTGTAGAATTTCATATAGATCACATCCATAGGTCATCCTTTACCTACTGACATACTCACTTTATCATAGAAAGCCACTAGGTTAGTCAGGCAAGATTTGCCCCTAGTAACACCATGCTGGCTGTCTTAAATCACCTTCCTGTCCTCCATGTGCCTTAGCATGGCATCTAGGAGGATTTGTTCTATGATCTTCCCAGAGTCCTCCTTTCGACCCTTTTTAAAAATGGGTGTAATGTTTCCTTTCTTCCAGTCCCCAGGGACTTCACTTTACTGCCAGGACTTTTCAAATATCATGGAGAGTGGCTTGGCAACTACATCAGCTAATTTCCTTAGGACTCTGGGATGCATTTCATCAGGTCCCGTTGACTTGTATATCTTTAGGTTCCTCAGATGATCATGCACCTTGTCTTTGCTTACAGTGGGAGGGACTTTGTCTCCTTGGTCTCCAAAGTGTAAGCCATCAATATGAGAACCGTGAGGAGAGGGGTTGCCAGTGAAGACTGAGGCAAAAAAGTTGTTGAGACCTCAGCTTTCTCCTTGTCCATTGTTACTAGTTCCCCACTGTTGCCCATTGCGGGGGTTATGCTTTCTTTAACCTTCCTTTTCTGGTTAATGTACCTGTAGAACCCCTTCTTGTTTTTTTTTACATCTCTTGCCAAGTTAATTTCCAGCCTTGGTCTTCCTGACCTTGTCCCTAGACAATAACACATCCCCTTGTGTAGGGCTGTTAATTTATTGTCTTAAGAAGTTGTCACCTATGGGCTGTAGTAGCCTCCTGGATTGCCTACAGCTAGCCATGGTACTTTTCCAACAGACGTCAGGGCAATTAAAATCTCCTAGAAGGATGAGAGCCTGTGATCGCGATGTCTCCTCGGGCTGAAGTAAGAACGCATCATCAGTAGGCTCTGCTTGACTGGGCAGCCTGTAGTAGACTCTTTGTCAGCACCATAGGTATAGCTTCGATCTGTCTCCATTACATCCATTTAACATGACTCGAACTTTTTGTGTTGATTTGTCATTTAATTTTGTAGTGTCAAGTAATAACTTCACCCAATAGAGGTTCTGAAAAGAAATGTGACTGACTTCAGGGACTCTGCCCCTGGGCTAAGTTGTGCATATCTCCAGGCCGAGCAACCAGAGTTTTGGAGCAGAGTTAATTGCATAACTCCAGGCCAAGCAACCAGAGTTTTGAAGCAGAGTCACTTGTCATCATTAAGCAATGGTTTCTGTGTTCTGTAGCATTTCTATTACAGCATATTGCTGTCTTTCTTTTTGCTTCACATAAGATGCAGTTTCACTATTGTAATAGAGTTAGTCTTTGAAATATATTTCACTGGGTCCTTACATGTCGAGAAAAAGAATTTACAAGATGACAGGTGAACTTTTAAATATTAATAAATTTGGTCTGAATTGTCAATACATTAGAAGGTTAGTGAGTTTTTGTTATGGTTAGAATTGCTCCACAGGCAAACAAATGGCACAATTTTTGAAGTATACGTTTAATGAGAGAGCCTCCTGTAGAATCCTTCCTGTACTGTGAACTTCCTTCTAGCTACACCTTCCCTGTTAATTGTGTATAACTGATGACTGAAAAGCTAAAAAAATGTGGTTATACAACTTCCTTTTCTCAAGCACATTGAGCTTCATTTGCAGGTGATCAGGAAGCAGTTGTTTGTGAATTTTGTTTTCTCTGAGTTGTTTGAGAAAGCTTAGGACTAGAAGAGATCTCATTGCATGATCAGAGCTAGTCAGGTTTAGCCAGGTAAGCATTTAAGTAAAGAACTTGTGAAAGTCAAATTCTATGGTGAAGAGCTTATATTTTTACTTTTGAGCAAGTCAGAAGCAAACAATGATACATCAGGAAGGATAACTGTTGTCTAACACAGTATTTTGTTTCCCATATTAGACTTGAGCAAAAATTGGATTATTTACTTTCATCATTCTAATTAAACTGTTCTGCTTTATCATTGTTGTTTATTCTGTTTATCGTCTTAGACCATTGCTGATGAATGATAGTGCTGCTTCCCAAATATGGTTAAATGAGATGTTTTTCAGGGATAATTCATTTGGTGAATGTAAACCATATGAAACAGAAATAGGGACTATGTATAATGAAAGTGAAACTGCACACCTAGATGTGTTTGATTAGATGAGCTCGAATCTTCTACTGAAACATTTAAAAAAAAAAAAGGCAAACATTAATTTTCTTGAGTTCCTATATTTAAGATCACCACAAAACACAAAATGACCTTCTAGATTTCTGTGCAAGAAGAGGCAGGACAAGTAAGAATTTTGTAATCTAACAGATGACATACAGTGGCCCAGATCAACTCTAACAAATTAAGAGTCTGCTGTTTTGTGGTGTGTTGTTTCAGAACATTCCCACTCATACAGTAATCTTTGTACACTGAATTAACCAGGCAGTTTACAATGATGCTGTCTGGAGAGTGAGCTGCCTTTTGCACAAGGAGTCTTTGCTTCTGACTTGGAACAGTGATCTGAGCTAGACAGGCAGGGGAAGGTGTAATTTTGCAGTGTAGACATCCTAGAGGACACTTTGGTAATCAAAACCAGAGCTACAGTCCCTGTCAGAGTTAGGTTTTATACAGTTTGGGTTAAATCTTGTCTATGAAGCAAGTTTAGGAAAGCATATGTGAATGTCAGCTGACAGTTTATTTCATATACTCTCAAAAGACTGATTACTGACAGCACTAGGAATCCTAAGCATTAAATGGGTGAACTCTTGTGCATTCCTGAGGAAGAGGTTAACTGCATATTAACTGCATATGACTACCTGCAAAATTAGGTTCCGGGACTGTGTCCTACATCTGTAGCAATCCTTATTATAGTGAAAATATACCTTTATCATGATGTCTCATGTATGAATTGCCTTCTAAATTTTGCCCCAGTGTAATACTGGGCTGTTTAGATACCCACTTGAATTTGAGCTACATAATATTCATTTAAGGCCTCCCTAAGACTGTTTACCGACCAAATTTAGAAGGGTTTGAAACAAACCTTCATGTATTATATGTGTAACAAATGTAGTGACAGGTTCCATTTCATAGGTAAGTTTGTCTGGCTGACAGTTTCTTTGGNATTGTGTGGAGGCATTTAGAGCCTGTTCCTGGTAAACTTGAAACAGGCAGTTTCCAGGCAGTTCAGAATACAATAAGGCAGTAGCAGCAGTAAGCATGGATACAACGGCAGAGTGTGGATACAACAGGAGAGCACAGATAAAACGGCAGAGCTCATTGTATCACCTGCTCATCTCCTTTTATCAATACAGCCCGAGACTAATGGGCCTTTGGACACAGAATAGCCAATCAGAATGGCAGTTAGCCATCTTGACCGTATTAGGTGAAGCCATAGGCTTGCTTTACCCTTTTTAGGGCAGAACACAGGCCTTGCACAAAGCAAGCACAAGCTGAGCATGTGCACCTTGTTTACCACAGGATGCAAACAAGTCTGGGTAAGCCAGGGACCTCAGGCGCAGTGGCTGCAGGTTCGTTGTCCTCTTTCCTGTGGGTGCTTCGCCCCAAAACAGGGAGAGGGAGAGCAGAAAAACATGCCTGGGTAAGTCAGGAGATGTATAAGCCTATTTTGGCCTGCTTAGACCTACCATAACAAGCAGTCAAATTGATTTTGTTTTCATTTTTGGTATCAATTTAATGATTTTGTTTTCATTTTTGGTAACCATTTAATAAAATATTCTGCCCCTGTACTCAGCACTGCTCCGGCCACACCTTAAGTCCCGTGTCCAGTTCCGGGCCCCTCGGTTCCAGTGAGATGTTCAAGTACTGGGATCTGTCCCGAGAAGAGCAACGAAGCTGGTGAGGGGTGTGGAGCACAGCCCTGTGAGGAGAGGCTGAGGAAGCTGGGGTTGTTTAGCCTGGAAAAGAGGAGGCTTAGGGAAGACCTCATTGATGTCTACAACTACCTGAAAGGAGGTTGTAGACAGGTGGGGGTTGGTCTCTTCTCCCAGGCAACCAGCAACAGAACAAGAGGACAGTCTCAAGTTGTGCCCGGGGAGGTCTAGGCTGGATATTAGGAGGAAGTTCTTCACACAGAGAGTGATTTGCTATTGAAATGGGGTGCCCAGGGAGGTGGTGGAGTCACCGTCCCTGGAGGTGTTCAAGAAAAAACTGGATGAGGCACTTAGTGCCATGGTCTAGTTGATTGGATAGGGCTGGGTGATAGGTTGGACTGGATGACCTTGGAGGTTTCTTCCAACCTGGTTAATTCTATGAAATACGGTCAAAACGTGAAGGTCTATATCCACCAATGTTTTTAAACTGTTTCTTTTAAGAACTCTAACTAAATCTCTTTGTTCTGCATTGGTATTTCTTTCCCAAGAGACTTTGGGCGCATACCTTCTTTTACCATTGTCCACAAATGAATTAATTGCAGGTTTTTATCCACTTCAATAAAAATATTGAGCATCAATTCTAAGTTAATGAAAAAAAAACATAGTAAGAATAGATCTGTCATTCTGAGAGATTGACCTAGGATTTATTGGAGAATTTATTTTAGGAAATAATTCTGAATTTCTTTATTCTTTCTCTCTTTTGTTTGTTTTCTGTGTGTTCAGATGGAAGATGTCATAGCACGCATGCAAGATGAAAAAAATGGGATACCTATTCGTACAGTCAAAAGTTTTCTTTCCAAGATCCCCAGTGTCTTTTCTGGTAAGAGTCACAGTGACTTCCATGCTATTTAAAGTTTCTACGCTACTTTGTGTAAGGCAGTGCTCAAATGGAGAACATTTTTAACAGAATGCTATGAGGAATTCACAATAATTTTTTCACAATAATTTTCACAATCATTTTTTTCTATGAAGTTTCTCTCATACTGTGGTGGGCTTTCACAGAAATGTTTTTGTCCTGTATATTAAGTGAAAGGAATACTTGGTTTACTACAAAAAGTCAGTGATTTGAAGAAGGTAATATTTTTATTGCAGAATTTCTGCACTTCACATCTGGTTTTTCACCTATTTTCATGGCAAATTTGATTTTAGTGTTTAGGCCAGTACATGAAGATAAGAACTGCCATAGCAGCAGCACAAAAGGAAAGTCATCACTTCACTCTCCACCTGATACTGAGTTCTGTCTGCGGACAGTTATTACATTTATGGACAGCTTTTACAGCTGGTTGTCTCTGCCCAAGAAGCTAAGACTGAGATGTCTGTGATGATCTGCAAGACAGCTCTAAACTTTATAGCTAATTCAAGTCAATATTGTCATGGGCACCAAAGTCTGTCCATTGGTTGATTAACTTGCGTAATATATTTGTTCATTTACTTGCATACTTGTGCATCAGTTTATACTCTTATAATTGTATCTTTCTGTGCTACCAATGAGCATGGAGTTTCTTTAAAATAGGTGCCATTGTTGAGCCTACCTTTTCCATACTCTGGTAATAGCTGAAGTTTTTGTAATGGAAAAGGCCATCATTACACATAAAGTATTTATAGAAGTTTGCACTGTCCAGAACAGAAAGAAGAATTTTATACTTATATTTTCAACATAGTAGGACTTTTTTTTCTTCTTTTTGCAGGTTTTCCTCCCTCAACTACTAGGGTAGTAATTTTTGTTACACGTGACACCACAAGTTTCATTTTAGTTCAGTTAAGCTACTTTCTTGTAATTTCTCTACCTTGGAAGGAATCTGAAGTCTTCAAACCTTTGTTGCACATAGTGGGTTTCCTTTAATGTGCTAGGAGTTTATGTATATGAAGCAAACAAATTTCAGCTTGAACTCAAAACTAGTGATTGCTAGGAAATATGGGAATACTGTTGTCTAAAGATCATGATGATAATCATTAAAATGTATAGGTTAACAGCTTATAGTACTGTTATTATCCATACAAGCATACAAGCATCCACTTAAAAATTATCAAATCATGAGCATATGCTATCTAGTTAAAAAATGCATGCATATATATATATGTACATATATATATATATATATATATATAATGTATGTATCAGTGCATAAAAACAAAGTGAGTATTATATTCAGCCATCTGTCCAGAATTATGTTGCATAAAAACTGGAAACTTGCAATTTTTTTTTTTAATGATGAGAAGCAAAATGGGAAGGTCTAATACAATTCCTGCAAGCGCTTAGAAAAGATCACTAAGAGACCTTCAAACAAGCTATAAAATCAAGGATGTTTATAAATTGTCTGTAAGAATAGGATCTTATGGGCCAGCATTTTAATTATGTTGTTATAAAAGCAAGAGCTGTATTTATATTTTGTTTACTTATATTTCATAGTATTGCTTCCCAAAAAAACAGCAAGTAAAGAACTAGTTGAAAGAACAGTCACTTTCTAATGCCGAATTACTGACCATATTCATTTAAGGATGACAATATTAGCAAAGTCACCTGGGGGAACAGGATCTGAATTTAACTTTTAAGTAGAATATTATGATATATATGATGATAAATAGGATTATATGATCATTTTATCACATTTACTGAGTCATTCTTTAAATGTTTTCATGAACAAAACACAAGTAAAATATCCACACAGAGAAATATTTCAAATACAGATAATTCTCTATAGGCTGTTGTTATGGAGGGGTAATTAATTGATTCGAGATATGATTTTCAAAGATTAATATTGTTTATTAATATTCAATATTCAGAACTCTCGCCACAGTGACCACTAATTTTAATAATAGTTGTTTCTTTGCATTAGTCATGGAAACTTTATACACGTAATAATACAGGATCTAGAAATAACTAGTAATAATACATAACATTAATCAAACTGGAAGAAAAGGTTCCTGTGGTCAGTACACTGCTTGCCCACTAGATGGGCTCAAGGAGCTCCTTTCTGCTTATGGCAGAAGGCAATGGTGAATTACAAGAGGCTTTAAGTATTTACTCACAAAATATCTTCCGACTCTTGGGGCTAGCTACAGCTTCAGACAGTACCCAGCACTTTCAGGGAATTCTGTTACTGTCTTGTCATCCACTGAGACTTCTGATTCTTCCCAGGCTGCTGGGGGAAAGGGGACAAACCATCTCTGACATAGTACTGATCTCCTCTGGGTGATCTGTGTATCTCCAGGACTTCCTGTCTTGGCAGGAGACTTTCGGGTACAGGCAGGATGTCTTACAATGTGCAGTCTTGGCACAATGTGCAGTCTTGGCACGATGTCACGCTGGCTATGCAGGCCGATTGTGTGGAGGCATTTAGAGCCTGTTCCTGGTAAACTTGAAACAGGCAGTTTCCAGGCAGTTCAGGATACAATAAGGTAGTAGCAAGCAAGCACGAATACCAGGGCAGAGCACAGATGAAATGGCAGAGCATGTTGTGTCACCTGCTCATCTCCTTTTATCAATACAGCCCGAGACTAATGGGCCTTTGGACACAGAATAGCTAATCAGAATGGCAGTTAGTCAAGCTTGACCATATTAGGTGAAGCCACAGGCTTGCTTTACCCTTTTTAGGGCAGAACACAGGCCTTGCACAAGGCATTCACAAGCTGAGTATGTGTACCTTGTTTACCACAGGATGCAAACAAGTCTGGGTAAGGCAGGGACCTCAGGCTCAGTGGCTGCAGGTTCTTTGTCCTCTTTCCTATGGTTGCTTCTCCCCAAAACAGAGAGAGGGGGAGCAGAAAAACATTCCTAGGTAAGCCAGGACATATATAAGCCTATTTTGGCCTGCTTAGGCCTACCACAACAGCTGTACATATTGTTGCACTTCCGAAAGACACTAAGAGAAAGAATGCTAAATTAAAGATTATTTCACATTGTGGAATTTTGAAAAAAAATGATGAATTATATTGCTTCATGTTCCATATACTCATAAAGAGCAAACAAATTGCTTGATGTTGATATTTGTAAATCTGTTTTTGTGAGCAAGCTGCTTGAATTCAAACACACCATTTTTGTTTTCTTTCTTCATTGAAATATTTCAAAAGTAAATAATTTAGTTGTCTTTAGCTGTTTAAAATATGCTTAAAATGAGTTTGCAAGCTTTTTGATGAAGAAGAATGCAAACCTGCAGATCTGTGCTGATTACTATTCATATTCGTATCTGCATTTCAGAGTGTATCAGGCTGACTTTATGCAGCAACTTTATGGTGTAAATTCACTGGAAATGGTGAACTGCAGACTAATTTGAGTAATAACATTCCAGTCACGTGCAAGCAGGAGGTGAGATGGATTGTGGGACCAAAAAAACCACACCAGCTCTTGAGTGAGCTCCAGTGTATTGTATATGCCAAGATAAAAATCTCTGAAAACAAGGGGGGTAAAAACAAAGCCATCGGCACCTATGCTGTTTTTATACATAATTCCATCATGTGGAGAGATTTTTCTTAGCTGTTTACCATTAATGATGTTAATAATATTACCCCTTTTATGCAAATATCCACGGTGAGCAGTTTCGTATATTACAAAGTCTTTAACAGAAATCATGAAGCTTATTATACAGAGAAATAGACAATTACTGGAGAAGGAAAACTGCATCCTTGTCTGATTTCAAATGGGAGTCAGCATAAAAAAATAAGTGGGAGTACAGCACTGGGAGCAAACTACTCTGACTTTTACTTGTGTTAGCAGACATTCAACAGATTGTACTTATTGTTGAACATCTGTAGTGTATTTTACGATGTCATGACTATTAAGTGTAAATACAAAAGACTCAAGAATTATTCTGTACAGTATCTTCGTCTGGTTTTGTTATACTCAAAATTATTTTCCACCAAGATCTGCATCATTCACTGTTGCAGAACAGATGTATACAGTCTCCATTGAAAAAGAAAAAAAAGAAAAAGAAAAAGAAGAAAAAAAAAAAAAGTTGTTTGTTGTTTTAGATAAGTAAGTGCTACACATGGCTTTTCCAGCATAATTCTGTACCGGCTCATCCTGACTCTAGCTCACTGCTGTGTGGGGCCATTGTAGCTGTATGCTGTACAATTTCAGCCAAAAATTTTATTTTTTAAAAAAAGACCCTAGCCTTTACAGATTCTCTCTGAATTACTTCATCCATCTAGTGCTTGTGAGGATAAGTACAATTAGGTCTTCTAAAAGCAAGAATGTACAATGTGCTGTAGCAGATGGTCTTTGTTGTGGTGGTTCACATCAAACTGATTCATCCACAGTCTTACTTGCAAGTAGGCTCAGGCTGTGTGCAAAAAATAGATGCATTTGCATGGATAGCTTTGCAGAAAACAGACTAAGATACCTATTGCCTGAAATCAGATTTCCGACGTTATAATTTAGATCCTACACTGGTCACTGTAAATGGAATTCTGCTGAAAACTGTAGTATTGTTTTAGTCTTGACTGCTTAAGCTATGCTAAGGTGTAAACCATCACTATTTTAGTAATGACTTCCTGTCTTTGAAAATTAAATAACCTGTTTTTATTACAAAATATGTAGTCTCCTTATGCTCATTATCTTCAGTGTAAAAATCACACCAAAGGTTAGGGTTTATAAATTGTATTGCTCTAAAAGTCTATTCTCTAGCAGAGCCTGAAATATCTCTGAACTAAACAGACTACTGTGTACGTGAACTGGGTGTTTCCTGAAGGAGGGATTGAGTCAGTTTTTCCAGTAATTTTAAGCATGGTTACACATCTGGGTGTCTAAAACTGGGCTTGGAGGTGACACTGAAGTACTTTCCTCTGTGGTTCTTGGAAAATTTGACTGTTTAATGCCAAATTTTTAGTAATAGTTGCCTATAGATCTAAGTCACCTTCTGTGGTTAAGGCCGATAACCACAGTCATGGTCATTCAGTTTTCAGAAGGGACATGGTTAGGCTGGCTGACGGCTGACTAGAGTGCAGTAATGCAGAAACCCTGTATGCCTGCAATATAGTTATAATAATGTTAATTATCAGATACATGCTGTGGCTTTGATTTGAAATGTTAAAGGCTCCAACGGAAAAAATAAACAGGAGAGTTTGCTCCTTCTATGTGATTATACATTTTGATGAACAAAAGAAGGGCTTGCTGTTGCTGTCTCCATGGTTTTAGAATGTTTTGAGCTGTAACAATGATTTATGTAGACATTTTTCCAGTCAACAATAATAATTGCATGGAGGTTGTCACATAATTTTTTTTTTGCTCACACCAGAGCATTAATAATAAAAAGAAGGCAATGTCTGGAACGTGGTTCACCATTAGGCTTGGAAATGGATAAAAACCCCTTACTTGAAATGATGAATATAGGGAGTCTGACATATGAATCATAGGGATTAGAAGGAGCTCTAGAATATACTTTTTTATTTTTACTAAAGAGAGACAGAAAGTAAATGCCAAAGTTTTGCTGTTCACTTTCAGGCAGAAAGCAACATTCAGAGTTTATCAATAAAGCACTGTATATAGTCAAGGGTTTGTTTTGGGAGGTCTTTGTGGAGTGGAGAGGTGTGTTGGTCAGTATTAGTAGGGTCATTATGGAATATCACTGTGGTGCTTTATAGGACTTTTAAAGTATATAGTAGTTTGTATGCTTACTGATAAAATTTGTGGAGAATTTGCCAACTAAGTGATATGTAAGTGTGAATGTCGGACACTGGTATTTTTATTGAAGGAGCAGGGAGAACTATGAGAAATATAAGTTCAATCAAAGAATACATACAGAGGCAGAATAAAAAGTATTTTTAAAAGGTATGTTAATACTAGTTGTTAGTGGCTGTTTCTGATGCATGGCTCAGTAATTTTGGAAAGGCAAAGCTTGAACCAACAAAAGTAGAAAATGAGTAGAGAGGTGTGGTTTTAACATCTTCTGAGTTAAAGTGAAAAGATTCATTTACCTTTCCCAGTGTGAAGCCTTTAGGTTTTTTCTCATTCCTGGATATGAATCTGATATTGTGTCTTTCCCATACAGCCATTGCAATTTCCTTTATTTTAAAGAAAGTTTAATCCCATCATATGCCATTTTCATTCATTATTTTTTCTGATCTCAGAAAATGCTTGTTTCGACTCTACCTGGGAAATTGCTAAGATCATTGAGATGTTTCACTTTTATGAGCAGGTGTATTCAGATAATTGTTAATTACCAGCCTTTATTTAAACACTACTTGGTAAAAATGCTTGGTAAAAATACGGAATATTTTATTTAAACATTAAAAAATTCTGCTGAAAATCAGACCACCAGCCTTTGTAGCCCGGTCAGATGTAGTGAGAGAGAGCCCAGAGGAAAGCAGTGTCTTAGCAGCTCCTCTCACCCACAAATCACGGGTGGGTGAGCCCTGAGGAATGAATCACAGGAGCTACCTACAACAATAATGCTTGTTACAGAGTGGCAGGCAGCAAAGCATGAAGAGCAGTACAGTGAGAATTGGATGACTCAGGGGACTAATAGCAAGAAAGACAGTGTTTCATCTGTCATTGGTTTTGATCTTTCTCAGCTGAGTAATGAAGTGTTGGCATCTGATGACTTTTCAGTGCTGCATATGAAATGAGTTGATAGGTTTATCCACTCAAGAGTGGAGATTACCTACCCAAAATACAAGACAAAAGAGAAAGCTCTACTCCTTGGATTGACACAAAAAAGTGCTAAAGCATAACATCTCAATCTTCTGGCACCTTTGAAGTAAAGTAATGTTGCCGTATAGGTAAAACCCAAGGATCCTGGAATTTCTGGGTTTGATATATTTTCCAGAATAAGGAGAAGGATGGTTCTCTTATTTACTGAGATTGTGAATTTTAAGAGTCACAAGTAGAAGAAATTGACTAAGTGGTGCCAAAAGATTGGACATATAGTCATTTCAAAGTAGAGAAAAATAATTAACTGGCAGTGAGTGTGGATTGTGTGCCTTAACATTTCAGTAAACAACTATCTGTATACCTTCTGTGACTGTTTTTGTTTGCCTGTGTGTCTTGGATGCATCACTGGGGTTGTAACTATGGGTGGAGAAGGATGCTCTTAAGCTGCTTGGAACTTGACAGAGTTTTAATATTTTTTGGAAAAATCAGCCTAGTGGCAGCATTTCAATTGTGGAGCTCAGAACAGCCATGTAACAAGCTTTGGTGGGCTGAGATCAAAGAAGAGCTATTGGAAGCAGTTCTTAATTTCTTCAAAAGAAGAAGGAATGAAAGAAATTAAGAACTGCTTCCAATAGCTTTAATGCTCCAGGATGATTATACTCTTCAATTTTCATTTTAAGGCATGTGTTAACATCAGACCTTTAATAAATCACTGTTAGAATTAAAAGCTTTTAGAAGTGTGAAAGTATTTTCATGGACTGTTTTAAAACAGAACAACAAATTCTCATTTAAAACAATTAAAAAATGTATTGATAAGTTTACCTTTCAATTCAGTGGGGATTGCCATTAGGAACATTAGTAAAATGAAGAAAATACAGTAAAGTAAGTCTGAGGCAATTTTGAAAAATTGTTGTAGGAAACTGAAATATACCAAAATGAAACTCCCCTGATAAGTGTTTTAAAATAGACTGTGTGCAAAACAGTTGTCATAAATTTCAATTCCCTCAAAATCAGTAGATATGATAGTAAGTATTTGCACAGCCGTTTGCAAAAGAAAGGGGTCTAGAAGTCATGCACTGATGAGCAAAAATCTTAACATTTTTTCTCTTGTTGTGAGATGGGAGATTGCTGGGAGCATTCATCTTACTTGTTGTTTGTCCCCATGAAGTGCACAGTTTGAATTAGACGACCTCCTGTTTCCCAGGTGCTAACATCATACTGCTCAGCATGTTTCCAGAGAAATAGCTTTGGGGTTTATTGATCATAGTGCAAATTTGTTTCCAAATTTTCTTACTGTGGTGTTTTCCCATGGAAATATTTTCATCCCTTTCCTACACTTTCTTACTATGGTGTTTTCCCATGGAAAATACTTCCCTCCTTTTCTTAAGTTTTCTTCCTAACTTCCTCGCATGTCAGATTTTGGTGGAATAGGCTTGCACCAATGAAATACGAATGATCTTAAGAGGAGTATGGGCAATATCCTGCCTTCACTGTGGCCAAAAATTTAAATTTACCTAGTTTACCACACTTGTCATCCAGTCTCTGGACACTGGATGAGTAACCTTCAGGGAAAATACGATGCAAAAACGGAGCCCTGAAATTAGCAGGAATTCTGCAATCTATCACAACTTCACTTTAGGTAGATTGGCAAATTTTCCCTGCCATAACACCAATTAATAATTTTGTTTTGTTTTGCTGGTTTTATATCGGCAACAATGAGTAGTACTTACAGAATACAGAGAAAAATAACCCCTTCCAAACACATGCACACACAAACTTATACAGCATGCATATTTATGATATGCATAATTCGCCCATGCCATTGCATAATTTGCCTATGCCAATGCATAAAAATCCACCTCACTTTTCAGCTGATATAAGCAGTATCAGTAGTAATGATTAATAACACAGGTTCACCAAAACCTATTACCTGCATAGTCAAGGCCTTGTAGAAAGACAACACTAGAATATGTCTAAATAAGACCGATCGTACAGAAATATTCAGAGGTTCTATAAAAATGGTTTTCCTTTCTGACTGTCTCTTGGGAATCTCTTAGAAACATTATTGATACTGCACAGCATGATTAGAACTAGTGAAATAAAGTTAAGTGAGAATTTTCCAGGCACCTATTTTTAAGTGATTTTTTTTTTTTTAATTAGGAAGCAGAACAAAGTATACTTACACATGACTCCATCACTTTATGAGGTACTTCTATGACAACAAAGCTTTTTGTTTAAATCACATCGAAATTTTTTCACAGAGCAATTCAAGGTACATAGAACAGAAGTGTGTTCTGAGAAGAGAGAGTCACTACTGTGTTTGTTGTCACTAATTTCTGAAACAGGAGGCAAATTTGCTGCTTACGTTAAGAATGAGGAGAGGAGGTGTATAGCTGAAGACAAATTAAGTCACAACATGAAGTCCTTGTTGAGTGTCAGTAGTGGTCTTACATGGCAATGCGAAATCTGTTTCATGTTATGCTTGATAAATGGCCTCTGTAAACTAAATTAACATCCATTTAAGGACAAAAAAAGAAGAAACCAAATCTGATTCCTCTGAGGTCAGAATCCTTGACTCTGAAAAGTATCCATTATCTTTCAAAAAAATGTAAATTTCGCTAGAGTAAGTACCCAGGGTTTACAAGTATGATTTGTATGATTGTAATATAATTCTAAAGCTGGGAATATATGTAAGTAGGTTTGAGTATTGAATATTTGGTCAGTTGGAATGGAACAAAACAGTTAAAGACAAAACCTGTGTACAAGACTGCAGTTAGGCAGGTACTATAATTCTTTTATAAATAGTGACAATAGATATTGATAGATTTCATTGTACTCATTGTACTCCCACTTTTTAATTTGTGTGGCATTGTACACGACTAGTGATTTATTATATGCATACACAAATAAATGTACATGTGAGATAAGCATTACTGGTACACATATGAGTAATATATTATTTAGTAGTATACTGCTAGATATAATACAACGTGAACATAGATTTTAAGATGGCACAAATGCATCTGGGATAATAGTATCCTATTCTTCTTAACTGACAGCTAACATTGACTTATTTAGTGACTTCTCAAGGAACTTAATTTCTTTCTGCTTCACTTTTACCATTTTAGTATGTGAAATTGTATCTTATTTTCCTTAAATGTACCATTTTGCAGTGTTTTGAAATATTCAAACCATACAATCACAGAATGGTTTGTGTTGGAAGGGACATTAAAGATCATCTAGTTCCAACCACCCTGACATGAGCAGGCACACCTCCTATTAGACCAGGTTGCTCAGGGCCCCATCCAGCATGGTTTTGAACATTTCCAAGGTCAGAGCATCCACATCTTCTCTGGGAAACCTATTTCAGTGCCTCGCCACTCTCATGATGAAGAATTTCTTCCTAATGCCTAATCTAAATCTGGCTTCTTCCAGTTTGAATTCATTGCAGCTTGTCCTATCGCTATATGCCTTTGTAAAAAGTGTCCAGGTGTCCTGTAGACCTCCTTCCAATACTGGAAGGCTGCTATAGGATATCCCTAGTGCCTTCTCTTCTCCAGACGGAACAATTCCAAGTCTCTCAGCCTGTCTTCATAGGAGAGGTGCTCCAGCCTTCTAATAATCTTTGTGCCCCTCCTCTAGACCTGCTCTAAGAGTTCCATATCCTTGTGTTGAGGCCTCCAGAGTTGGACACAGTACTCCAGCACTATAGAGGGGTAGTATCACCTTCCTTGACCTGCTGGCCACTATTCGTTTGGTGCAGCCCAGGATATGGTTGGCTTTCTAGACTGCAAGTGGACATGACCAGCTCTTACTGAACTTCTCATCAACCAGCATCCCCAAGTCCTTCTCCATCCATTTCCACCCAGCCCGTATTTGTGCTGCATTTGTACTAGATCTACTGTGTGCAAAGATAAAGTGGTCCTGTATTTGCAGATTTCAATCTGCTGTTCTTATAGCTAGATATAGTTACAGCCAGAAGTTAAAATAAACTAATTAAAATCCTTTCCTGGAAAACATGCCCCATAAATAACAGATTAAGTTAGTGGGTTTTACAAGACGGCTTGTGACTTAGCTCCTGCTTCTGTTGGTTCCAACTATGAGGAATATGATTTTATTATTGAAATTGCATCATAAGTCTGCAGACTTTAGCAAGAGGACAGCAAGAAATGAAGTCTAATAATTGGATTTCTGTTGCTGATGAAGTTATCCACAAACTAGTTTTGCACGGTGCTGTTACCAAACAGTGTATGTACACTTTACAGTAATAAATATCACTGTATCAGCAGGTTTTTCCATGTTAGTGAAATACTCACTGCAAGTAAGCTGTCTTCAGTCTGACTTTGCTTTACTAGGAGCTAGTGTGTATCTGGATTGTCTGGAACTTTTTTTTTTTTTTTTTTTTTTT
>WBNM01023285.1:0-62006 GCA_013399055.1 Ramphastos sulfuratus | reverse complement strand
ACTCCCAAACCATCACACATATGCATAAATGTAGTATGCCTTCGGAAGCTCAAAATTCCCTCCTTGTCACATGCATTTATGTGAGAGGTTGTTTGCTCTTGGGTCCAGGTGATAGCTTTCTTGCAGTAGTAAGAGAATGTGAGTAGGAAAAGAGCTTTTTTTTTTTTTTTTTTTTTACTCTTAATTCCTACATCATTACTTTTAAAATGATGGAGCAAGTCTAGACTAAATTGTTTGGGCATATATGTGTACTTAGGCTGATATGGGTACATTAGTTGCATTTCTTCAATAATTTTCTTGCAAGAATATGAAAATTGCATTAATTAGTTTGTCAATAATTACTTCCTACCAAAAGGCAAGAAAATGAACAACAGAAAGCTCTCCTTATAGATATATTTTATGTACAGAATCTTTATTAATTTGACCACAGAAGCCCTTCCACTCTCATGTACATGTGTGCTTCATTGCTTTGTTATCAGGGAATTTTGTTCTTTTGTGGAAGTAAACAAAAATGTTCTGTCTTTCCTATTTTAAGCAACAAGTGGAAACTTTCATGTGTGAAACAAAGAGTTGAAATGTAAACTGAAACATTGTTCAAGTTCAATTTTGGGGTTATAAATTGCTTTTGTAAGAGTTCGCTGTAGCTTCATTGCTTCTTTGGAATATGTGTGTGATTGCAAAACACTATTAGCGTTTCCCTCAGGTGACAGGATGGGGTGAATGCTTGTCTGGGAAGACTGAGGAGTTGGCAGCCTTCACTCTTTCAATCAAATTCTCAGTTGATTTCTGTGATGGAAACTAAACAACTAGAAAAGCATTTTACTGCCTGTTGTATTTTTGTTTCATTCACCTGCTTTTTGGTCTCTTCTAGACACTTGGTATATCAATGGTCTAGAAAAAAATGTGGTCTCACTCAAACCTCTGTTTGGGTGGTATTATGTTATGGATGCGTGCTTTCATTCCCATTTTAAGAAAATTGCCAGATGTTGCCTTTTTACCTACTGTCAGAATAAACAGTAGCTAATGATAAGCCTCTTTTCAACTCCTTCATTTAACTGAAGGTAAGGTGCCTGGAGTTGCCTGTCGCTTGGTATGCAGCACTACAAGAGAGACAACTGCGCTGCAGATACTGATCAGCGGTAGGACAGTTGTAAAACAATCTTATGAAGCTCACAGTGATACTTACACTTGCATACCAAATAGTGTGTTTTTTGGGTAACAGTGTATTAGAAGTAGTTAAACACCCTCTTGATCATCAGGTGTTTGAAAGAGGTAAAAGACACTGGAATCTATTGAAATGTTGGTCCCTGTCCTTTACTGGCAGCATGCTTGAGGAAAACATGTGCTCTTAATTTTCAATGCATTTTCTTGAAAAGCTTGTTAGTTTCATACTGCATATTTAATTTAGAATATGTATACTCATGAATATAAAAGATTAACTTATCTTCTAAGAAATAGAACACAGTAATTTCAAAGACATTATTGTTACTCTTTTGGAAATATATAACGGAAAAAATAAGGTTTCTGTTTTAGAAATTCATGCTTTTAATTTATTGGATTGGTTTCCTGTGAAATAGTAAATCATTTATGCCAGTTTAGGAGGTTCATGGGAAAACTTGAAAATGCTGATTAGAATCTAAGCCTTCAACTAAGACTATGGCCAACATACAGAGCTACCTCTGCTTGTATTAAGAGATAGCAGGTTTGTTTAGTTTTCTAGAAATCATGTTGCAATCTAGTGCTTTTAAGTATTTTTTTAAAGTGATACTTTCTTTTTTTTTAAAAAGAAAAACTTTTGAGATTTTTTCATTTATTGGGTAGAAGGGAAAGGAAATATTTGCATTTTGTGCTTGTTTAGTGCCTCCAATTGTATCTATGGTCTAATGTTAGTCTAGTCAACTTTCTTGGTCTGAAATACTTCTTGGAATAAATTATATCCTATTCTGATATTTTGTGGAGGAAGAAATGGGTATGTTTAATCAGAAGAATTAAAATTAATGAGGTCAGTTTAGCTGAGACTGACATTTTAATCTAAGTAATTGTGGTGTATTTCAAGAGATGCTATGCTGCCTCCCGTACAGATTTTTATCTTTATAATGCATGGCAGTTATGAGCATGTTTTGTGGTCTGACTTGTTCAGAAATTAAACTTGACCCAAAGTAAAGAGTCTGCCATTTTCTAAAAACTGCTTATTTTGCAGAAGTTAGTTGTTCTTCATTTGTTGTGGTTTTTATTTATTTAATTATTTCCCAATTCATTCTGGAGATTAATTCATCTGTAGCTTGTTCAATTAATCCGCCCTGTGCCTATGGAGAGTACTTCAGCAAACTAATGGGACGTCTGCAAGATAAGGGCCTTAGCTGTCAGCCATGTAGGGATGCAGATAGCTACTCTCCGCTGTGTATTTTAATATTACTGTTTCCTTGAATAATTCTGCTTTATGCCCCTATTTTCAGTCAATAGTAAAAGACTGTGTGCAGCAGAAGAAATGGTCATCTAAAGTGTAGCTCAAACAGAATTCAAGAATCTGTCTAAAGAACTTTGTACCTTGCTTGTGAAGTGACAGAGGCTGAAAATGTCTTGATGCTCTAATATTTCTCGATCACTATAAAGGGAAAAGTGAGCCAGCATGTGGAGGGCTGTATACACATTAGCACTAAGTGGTTTAGGAAGGAAGAGCTCAAAAAATATAAATGTCTGCAGTGGATGAGTGTGAACTGGAGAGAAAATAAAAGCAACAGTAGGCTTTCTGATTGCTGGCCTTTCTCTGTAAATTGAAGGAAAGCATTTATTTCCTTGACTTCTCAGAGTTATTAAATCTTTAGATGGTCCCAGCCACCCCTGAGATTTCTGACTGCCCTGGTAAGGTCTTTAAAAGAGCTGTTGGAGACCAGTGCTGGAAAGTCACCCCAGATTGTGCAGAAGGGAAGGAAGGTCACACAAATGGAAACCATGCGAGGACCCTCAGGATCACATCATCTTCTTAAGGAAGAAAGACTTAAAGTCAGCCTTCTGTAACAGCCTGAAATTTTAAAACTTGTTCATTTGCTAGAAAGGTAACTATACTGACTGTAGGGCATCAGAAGCAGTACATCTTATGCAGTCCATTGGCCCTTGCTGCGAAGGGAGGAGTAGCTTCTGTTCCTTGCTTCCAGGACAAGTTATGCGTCATTTCTAGTGAGTCCTGATATAAAATACGTAAGCAGTCCCAGAAGCAAAGAATCAAAGTTGGGAATGTGCTCATCACTTTATTGCATTAACTACATTAACAATAAAGCATATGCTAAATGGATTAAGAGCAGGCTGCCATCTGAAAAGTGGCTCTTCAGAAGAAGCCTGGCCATCTCTTTAGAGTTTAAAATAATTTTTTCATGATGTAGAAACAAAGTTGAAATAATTGACAATTAAGCTGTCTATACACATTTATCAAAGCAGTAAACAGCTGTGACAGTGAAATCAAAGGTGTTATGCAGTTGAAACAGCTAGTTTCTAAAACTGAGGAGGTGAGACCCTAGTCATAGGGCTGGGAATCAGTCTGAAAACACTTCAACTTTGAAAAGACCAGTACCCGGTTTTGTGTCCCCTAGGTGGTGCTGTAGAAGAAAATGCTAGTGATACTCTTACATTCAGTTTATTTGTACGTACAGGAGAATGTGCATACGTATGTTTCTCTGTGTATGTGTATATATGTATGTATGTATATAAAAAGGTGCTGATGGATGAAGTAGCATGCCATTTTGGTATTCATACTAAAAAGTGTTACGGAAGGAAGAAGAGGAGATTGAAAATAACACATGGACAAAGAGTTAGGAGAAGGGCTTCTGAGTAAAACACTTCAGAACTCAGATTGCTGACCAAATCAAAGATTGGAAGTTAAAACAATAATATCACAGAGGCATTTTAAGAAAGCCAAGAGTTAAGCATTCTCTGCTCTAGCGCTACAGACAGGATTACTGAGAATGAGGTCCAGATTTTAGTATCAGCATGGATCAGTTACCAGAATCTGTGGAGGTTCTCCAGCGCTCAGCATTCCTTCATCGTGCTTCCTTACCGTGCTGGCAAGCTAGCACTAGCAGAATTAAACACAGGAGAATAAACTATTGAAATGAGATTTGTGACATACTAGAGATAAGCAAAAATCTTTGCATGAATATGTATCTTCTGACTTCGTTTGATTAAATGTTCTTGTACATCAAAAGAGCATTATTAATGTTACCTAGACTATTGACTACTGTTGCTATAGGACAAGGGATAATGGTTTTAAACTAAAAGAGAGGATATTCAGACTAGATTTAAGGAAGGAATTTTTACAGTGAGAGTGGTGAAACACTGGAACAGGTTGTCCATAGAGACAGTAGATGCCTCATTCTTGGAAACATTAAAGATAAGGTTGGACGGGACTCTGAGCAGCCTGATGTAGTTAAAGGTGCTCACTGCAGAGGAGATTGGACTAGACAACCTTGTAAATATCCTTTCCAACCCAAAACATTCTGTGATTAGTTGTTCTATACAAGGATTGTATGACAAGGTGATTTTGGTTAAAATGTAGTTCAGTTGCATTGCTTTGGTTAGTACTGCTCTTGAACACATTGTTTAAGTCTCTCCAGACTTGCTTTCCCCTTAAGTCCTTGTAACACATCATTGAATTAATCTTACAGAACACCATCTCTGAAGGTGTTTAAAAGGAGACTGGATGAGGCACTTATTGCCATGGTTTAGTTAATTAGAAGGTGTTAAGTGATAGGTTGGACTCAATGGTCTTGAAGATCTTTTCCAACCTGGTTAATTCTGTGAATTGTTACTATTGCCACAAAACAAAAGCAAAAAAAATACACCTTGTTCTGGAAAACTTTAATACAGTTTAAATCTAGACTTCTTTTTGCCTTGGATTTGTCTTGAAAATGATACCAAAACTCATCATATTTAAGCATTTTTCTAAAAGCATTTTTTAGAAATGGTAAACTATCTATTGAGATGTTTCTAAAAAATGATAATTGGAGTATTTTTTGTAAGCCTTTGAGTACTGTTCATTAAAGGGAATTACTCAGAATATTTCTTCCAAAGTAATAGCTTTTTGTGGAAGTTAAGCTCTCAGAGCTTATTTTGTAGTGTACTTCGGTTTTGTACCAAAGCTCTAATTTCACCTATTTGAACAGAAATCTGGAAATTGCTATTTGAAGTGGGGAAATATTGATTTGATGAAACTTTAAAAATATATGGGAAAATGCATATTATTCTTTGTGCCCCCCTCCCGCCTGCTTTTAAGAAATTGTGTGGCAGAAGTACCTCTCCATAACATTTGACTTTTCATTGAATGGTAGTACAAAGGAAGACCTAAGGAACACTCTGATCTAAACCCTTACTGCCCTGCTTCAGAAAAATTGAAGATAATGACACATTAACCTCAATGTGCTGGTTGTTTTGGGGAACTCAAGGGGAATTACTCTTTCACCTAGCACTAATGATCACAAGATGTTTAATTTAAAGTTTCCTTTCAGGAAATTATGATTAATTTGTGTATTAATGCCTAAGCAAGGAGTCAAGTTGTGTAAGGCTTAAATAATTTATATTCACTTAAGGATTCAGACAAGAAAGATCCCCTGTGCTTTAAGACCACAAAAATATTTTTAAAATTTAATGAGATTTAATTAAAAATGCTCATGTCTATTGCTTCTGGTGTTACCATAGCAGTAAACTACTTGGCTAAAGAATTTCAGTAATGTTAGGTAGTAGTAGTAGTAATAGTGTGGAGATTTTTGGTGTTTGGGGTTTTTTTTATGTGTGGCTTTGTTTGTGTTTTGTGTTTTGTTTGGTTTTTTTTTGTTTTTTGTTGTTGTGTTGTTTTGGTGTTTTTTTTGTGGTTGCTCTCTTTCTCATTACAGTAACCCTAAGTGGGAGTGGCAGAGCAGAGAGATATGTCTTGGTTTGTATCCATAAGTGATGCCTTTTTTTCTCCACTGCATGTGCACAAATACTGGCAAGGACTCTTCCTTCAGCCCTGAGCAGCTGGGAATGACCACAGTCTGTCTCATGAAAGAGATGGCATTCTTCAAGAAGAAAGCCTGGTTTACTTTATCTTCATCAGTTCCCATCTCTGAATAGATGGGTGGCATTTGGACAAGTGGAAAGAAAACATCAAAATGCAGCTGTCAGCTTTGTTTGCATTATATTATTCAAGGAACTTTTTAAAAACAAGGAATAAAAAAGCCAATTTGAGTAACGTTAATTCAGTGGCTGTTTTGAACATGTTAGTACAACAGAAATGCTGTAACATGAAAAGGATGAAGGTTGAGGCTGTTAGCACTCAATACTGATCACGTGGAAATCTTAGTACTCTCTGTACTCTTCTACCCTTTATCTTTCTCTGTTCCACAGGGAAGGAAGGGAAAGTAAGACCTGTGTGCACCTCATGGTTTGTTCTGTCACTATGCTGTTAAGTTCTGTGGGTTGTCTTTGGTTTGGTGTTTTCTGTGTTTTTGTGTGTGTGATGGTGTGGGTTTTTTTTTTCTTTTGTGTGTGTGTGTGTGGTTTGTTCCAAGTCCAAGAAACAGTATTGAAAGGAGACTTCATATGATTTTAAAATTTACTACTTAAAAAAAAAAAACAAATTCCCCTCTTCTACCTACACATGTAGTGCATTTCCAGAGATCAGTACATGCGTGTGGACAAAACACTTATGCTTGCCTTATTTTCTGTTTGATAGTTAAAGCTTTTCCTGATGTGATAATTATGTTAGGTCTTTTTATTTGCTTTTTTTTTCTGTTTGTCTGACTTTCTGACTGTCTGCACCATGAATTTCTTGAAGTTCTTGCATGGCAAAATGCTGAGAGAAATCTTGTGATATTGTGGATTTGGATGGTAGTAAGGCAGAACATCAACATCTCAATTTTCTCAAGTACTCTGTGTTGCTGTTAGGAAAAACACTCTCAAACAAAAAGTTTCCACTTGGCTTATGTGAGGATATTTTGAATGCTTCCACCTTTCAAACATTCACTTCTCCAGTGAACATCTTAGAATTCAATTGATCTGTACACAACTACCTCTATGAGTCTCTTAATTATTTTTAGCCTTACAACCTTTAGGTTTGTGCTGCTGCTGCACCTGCTAACACACTTATTCCCCTATTTTATTGCATGCCTGCAGTTTGGCTATATCTCTCTCTTTCTCTGTAGTCGGTTTAAAAAAAAAAACCAAAATAAAGGCAACAAAATATTTGCCTGGTTGTTATGTTGAGTTGCTTATCTATGGTGATATACCATGATTGAAATAAGGTGGGGGGTGGGGAAGGCAAGTCACTTCCTCTTTAGCATAAAAGCGTTTAGTAAATGGAACGTGGGATGGGCTGGAAGCCAGGAGACTGGGTCTCTCTTCTGCAAACTGAGGATGTTGGTTGTTCTGGGCAGTTCACATCCTTGTTGACCCAAGCCTCTGGTCTCATTTTTAGTGTTGATGTAACAAGCATTTTGTATATATTTAACTGATGCTGTACTCAATCATTTTAGTGCATGTTTGAAACAGAGTTAAAATATCAACTATTTATCACACTTTGTGATGTGCAAAATACATATTCAGTGGTATCTGTTAACATCTGACTTCCTTAGTAGGTCACAGTTTTGCTTCAGAGATGAGCAAGTAATTCAGGAACCTGAATTCACACACTGTCCTGTGGCAATACAAACAATGTTACTAGTGGTGTAGAAAAGTCTGGGCAGAAAGGATGTGGTAAGGAAAAAGAAATAAAAAAAGTAATTCTATGTGAACTGCTAGCTGTGAGCATTTTCAGTAGTTTATAGTTCAGCCAGCCATGTTGTGTGTTCCTCTTGTGGCTTCTCCATTACCATGGGAGGCAGTGAGATATAAAATCATGTTTTCATATCCTCCTGATCTGTGATATTAAAAGAATAGTATGGGAGAGGAATTTATTAAGAAAACTGTAGTAGCATGTTTTATACTCTTGTGCAGTGTGCATTTTCTTATTAGAACTTTGTAAGCATGTCTCCCTGTTCCTCTTCATCTGATTTGCTATATTAAAGATATCATAGTAATAATAGAAGCACTGAAGAAATAGATTAGGATTGGATTTTAGTAAGAGATTTTTTTTTTTAACACTGCAGCCCTACTGCTTGATCACTTGATGCTTTCTGCCATATGCCATTGATAAAAGACAATTAGTATTACTTAAATACCTGAATAAATGTGATGCCTGTTTGTGTTTGGCTTAGCCAATAGCTGTTTGCTAGCATGCAGTTAAGAACAACAAATCTGATATCAATTTATTAAAAAAAAGTAAGTAATGTAGCACTTAAAATGTCTTTGCTGTTAGCTTCATATAAAACATAAAAATCTGTTTGATTTTATTTGCATATTTGAGACTGAAAAATTAGATTTCAAAGCATAGGAGTACAGCCACTGTAGTGATGCCTGAACATGATGGCGTATGAGAACCAGTACCCCCATTTAGGGGAGAAAAAAACATCCAGGGTTGATGACTCAACCACTTTCCTGGGCAGCCCATTCCAGTGCCTGACCATTCTTTCCATGAAATTTTTTTCCTAATGTCCAGTCTAAACCTACCCAGTCACAGCTTGAGACCATTCCCTCTTGTTCTATCACTAACTATCTGTGAGATCAACACCAACCTATCCACAACATCCTTTCAGGTAGCTGTAGACAGCGATGCAGCTTCCCCTTAGCCTCCTCTTTTTAAAACTAAGCAGCTTCAGCTCCTTCAGTCACTCTTTATAAGATTTATTCTCCAGGCCCTCCATCAGCTTTGTTGCCCTCCTCTGCACTTGGTCCTGCACCTCGACATCCCTCTTGTATTGCGGTGCCCAAAACTGAACACAATATGTGAGGTGTGGTCTCACCAGAGCTGAGTACAAGGGGACAATCACCTCCCTACTCCTGCTGGCTACAGCATTTTTAAGACAAGCCAGGATGCCAGTGGCTTTCTTGGCCACCTGGGCATGCTACTCGCTCATATTCAACTACTTGTCGCTTAGAACCCCCAGATTCCTTTCTACTAGACAGCTTTCCACCCACGCTTCCCCAAGCCTGTAGCATTGCTTGGGGTTGTTGTGACACCTGGCATTTGGCTTTCTTGAAGCTCTTCACATTAGTTGCAAGGCAAAGGAAAAAACATCTTTGGAGGAATCTTCAAAATGCAGACAATTTGCTTGAAAGGAGCAGAGTGAAGCATGGAACAAAGGGGCGTGAATACTGTCATAAGCAATATTTTCTCTTTGGATGGAGAGACTGGATTTGTAGCATGGTTATGCTTTTCACAGAACTGAGCAGAAAGGAACATAATGTACCTAAAAAAAGAACCAGAAGTACACATATCCTGCAAAATGAAGTGATTTGTTTATTAAACTACTTCATCCCGTACTTGGAATAATTTCCGTGAACATGATGGAACGTGGATGTTGCGTGTATATTTGATACTGAAACATGAATTACTAGATACCCAAATTTGAAGAGAAAATCTACTCCTGACAGCATAAGTAAAAGTTAGGTACCGAAGTCAAATTTGTAGTGGTCAGAAAAAAGCAGCACACTTGATGGTTGATAGCAGGTGGAGACTACAAAGGTGTGAGTATATATAGCTGTTTTAAGTATAACACTGGAAAGGACATAGAGGGCATCAGCAACCTCTATAATCCCTCTTCTATTTTCTGGTGACATCTGATTCTATGGACATTTTTTTATATTATAAACAAAACAAATAAATGAATGCAAAGGCATCACTCCACAGACAAATGAATCAGTAAATACACTGTGACTGAAGATGATATCAGTGAGGCTTTCTCAGCCACAAATGTTACGCACACAAGTTGAAAGAGGACCATCTCAAAAGCTAGCACTCTTAGACTTTAAGAACGGGTGGGATGAAAGGGAAACCAAGCAGAAAACATATTAAATGTCATCAGCTTCACTCTAGAGGTAAACATGAATGCTTTAGGGTGGTGTGGTGCTCTGATCAGGAAAAGTTGCACATAAGGGTTTTTTTTTTGTGACCAGATGTTTTCAAGAGTTGGTCCCTGCTGTGCTGAGGATGTTCAGCAGTGCACACAGACCTTTTCCCTTCTTCCCGAGGTCAGTCTGCTTGTGTGTGTTGGTTTGACAGCTGCATTGCAGTTTCATCCCAGGAGATCCAGCTCCTCATTGCATTCCGTCACTACTTACAAAAATTACCTTGACTTGTACATATAAGACACCAAGCTATGAGTATGTCTACAGTGCCATCAACGATGCATATATTAGCTATCCAGTAAAGGCTGATGCACAGCTCCATTGGTGTGAATCAGGGAAGCACCAGTTATGTCGAATTGAGAGTGCTTATTCTCTAGCTAGAGAGCTGGAAACGGCTACATTGTGAGACTTGTGTCACAAGTTCACATTTGTCTTATCCTAGGAAAGGGGTGAGGGGCAAACTGCAAGTTCCTTCTACTCTCCTAAAGCAGCAGGTGAGATACTGGCTATAGTGGCTGTGTTCCAAAAATCACTGGCAGAAGTCAATAGAAAAATAAAGTATCAATCAATTTCACTACTACTGATTTACTGAAATTTCACACTAGGTTATCTAGGGTGTGAGGAAAGGATATGCTTACTATCATGATTTTTAGAGAAGGCCAAACCAAAGCAATAGTGAGAATATCTCACAAGGACTACAGCCAGCAAACAGGGTGGGGATCAGTGGCGTTATGTGTGCGGAAGTGCTTACTGCAAGGAAACTTTGCAGTTGGTGTTGATCTGTGGTGCTCGACAACAGGTAAAAATAATAATTCAATATACCTTTGTCTTGGCTTTCTTGCTAAGTTTTGTGAAAAGTTCTGATTTACATTTGCGTTAAGTAATAGGTGTTACTGCAAAATTATCTTTCAAATGTAGAAACTGAAATTTCATAAATGCATATGTTTTATACTATGGCTTAATAATTTCTGTTTCTTATTGATGTTTTATCAGAATTTTTGAGTTTTGTTTTAGCCTTGTTATAGGAAAGGGAAATAAAATGTTTTGACCTCAGTTTGTGCATGGTAACTATTGGAGCTTTTTGGAAGGTTTCTAGCTTTTGTATCTGTGTGAATGTTCTGCTTTCCGAAGGACCGCAAAACCAAGCATCTGCTTGGAAGAAAAATACTTGAGTGCATATTCCTGTGTGTCCGAGAAGAGAAACCTTATGTTTGTCTGTTGGCATTTGGTAGAAGGATCCATGCTTGTTCTCCAGAAATATGGTGGCAAGATCTACTTGGATGCTTAGGTTTTCTGAGGAGGGAGGGAAAAAAACCCAACCAAACAAAGAAAACCCCACAAAACCTAGCACTGAATAGTGGTGTTAAAAGCGTTAGTTGTGTTTAATATTGATTTTAAAAATACCTTAAAGGATATGGAATAATCTATTAGTGTTGGTAATTATATCTCCCTAAACCTTTCCAACCACTCACACTCTCTGGCTAGAGTGAGGAATTTTATTTTCTTGTTGGTCTTCTGATCTGACTCAGCATACAGTAAAATAATCATGTTGGTTAAACAAACAGTTTGGTGTTTATAAACTAGGTTGTGCTATGCTTTCTTTGTAGGCCCCAAACATTTGTCCCAAGTACTGTGCCTTAATGTGTTACTGTAGTTCAGCTGAGCTGCATTTTCCCTTGTATTTGCAAGGAGTTGGAAGTGTGAACCTGGTTGATGACTGTGGGGTACCTGACATGCAGTGTTTGAGTAAGCCACGAGAAGGCATATTTATGTCAGAGGCCTTTTGGATTCATTATCCAGCCACATCTGACTGCAAATAATTTTTTTTTTTTTTTTCCCCCCCTTCATCTCTTATGGTGTGTTCTACTTATGGTGTGTTCTACCCTGGAGAGCGTGTTGATCCCCTGAGTCACTGATCTTGAATAATTAGAAAATAAAGCTTTATATACTTGATTTAAGTAGTTGGAATGGCAAGTGGTTGTAAGGAAAGTCTTGTTTAAAGTTAATTATTTTAATCTTAACATATTTTTTTTACAACTTAAAATATATCTTGTTAAACTCTAAACCCTAGGCAGATGTGTGTATGCAGGTGATTCTACATATTTAATTCAAATCAGTGTTCATATTTGCAGTAAAAATGATTTGACTGTATTTTACTGATGAAACTGATGTGTTTATAGCATGCAAGCAGCAGCTGGGCTGTTGGAAATAGGTGGGTAGTTCTGTGTTACAAGTAAAGATTAGAACTCTTTGCAGTCTTTTTGACTAAAATTTAAACCAGAAGACCCCCAAACCTTTCTGTTCTACAATGGAGTAGAAGCAGTTCTTGAAGTCTTAAAAGTAAGACTTCTGTAATTTGGTATAGGCAAGCATCTGGCTGAGTCTCAAAATGCTAACAAATGAAGGGGAAACCTTAGTACCCATCCTTGTTAAAGGGATGTTAATGCAGAGTCAAGCAATTCCTTTAGCCCAGGGACCTATTGCTTGAGTGGCAGTGGATGGAGTATCACCATACTACCTCTCTTCTCTGCTTCTCCCCTGTCCTCCCTCTTTTTTATTTATTAGAAGATACATGTAAGTGCTTTTAAGATAGTAGAAGGGCTCAGTTTGGTAGATAGTTGGAAGATCTGTCAGGAGTTAAGACAGGAGACTTCTGTTGTTTTAACATTGTTGGACAATTAAGGCATTTATGGAATTGGAGGTTTGCAGTTTCAGGATGTTTGCTTGTGCAAATCTATATTCCATGGGAGCAGTCAACTACTAGGCAGGATAGTTGAAGGCTGCTGTTTGCACCTGATGTACCTAAGTTGCTTCTGTTGATCTGAGCCTAGCTACCTTATAGGACTGAGCATAAAAGTATTTCATAAATTACAGAGAAAAAAACCTATATTTATCTTGCTTAAATCAAATATCCCCTTTGGAGGAAATCTAATGCAGACCAGTGTATCATGGTACTTCTTAAGTGTGCTCCAGGGTGTGATAATAATGCTTATTTCAGAAAAAATGTATTAAAAATATGCAGAAGTCCAAATAACTTTCTGGAACTTGCTAAACCCTTTTTAGCCCTGTGCTGTCTGCCTTATCCCCAGTTTAGTTTGTAACCATAGATACAATTAAGTGGTGTGGGAGGGGAAATCAGTAAAACTTCCTATAGTAGCTATTTTTCTAATGGCTGTGTTTCACATAGTCACAGAAATGAAAAAAATAAAGCTCTATAGAGATGTAAAAGCATTACAATATTTAGTGTGAATTCAGGTTACATATAATTTTAAAAAAGACTGTAAAGTAAAAAAAAAACCCACTATAATATTGGGGAACAGGGCTTAATTCAGCATCAAGTTCCTGGGATTCATTGGTGTGTTAATGAATATTTTTTTAAATACTGAAAAAGAAATTAACCCCTATTAAGAGTAGCTTTAAAGGTAAAGACACAAACTCATTTTACAAGTTGTATCAGGGTGTGGTATCATGTAATTCAAACTTTTATTGTTAACACTGAAACTGAAGACTAAACTTTGCCAGAGAACATTATACAAAAGTCAGTTTGGAAGAGATTAAAGTCTTTTAAAGCAAAGTTAAAAGTTTTTGACCTAAAATTTCCAAAGTATGTAATGCATTTCAGTATTATAAAAATAAAATAATTGAAAATACACAGTGCTTCATAAAGCAGTATTTAAAGTTGGTTTATTTTATTCTGATTTACAAATGAACTCACACACACTTCAAAAACTGTCACAGAAAAGAGAAATCTTTTGAAATTAAATGCCAGCACAGTGAATGTGTTTTTTTGTGAAGCATTTTTATGTCAATAAGCAGCATTTTCTGGTGGGTAATTGTTCAAATGTAGTTTTTTCCAACTAGCTCTAGTATAAAGTGGCTTATGCTTGTTTTATTTTGTATGGCACACTTCCATTTCTTCTTAGCAACCTTGTAAAGATTAAACCTTATAGAATCCTTTTTTTGCAGAGACTATCCCCATTATGCAGGAAGGTAAGCAAATGCAGAGGAAGGTTAATTGAATTGCTCGGCTGCAGTATGTGAGCCTGGGAGCTGGAACTACAATTTGTGAGTGATCATTCCCAAGTAGGTACTTTAATCTAATATAGCTCAGGAGTCTTTCCTCTAGTATTGTAACCATAGAAAAAAGTAGGGCAGATACCACAAAGTTAGTAAGACTTTTAAATTAAACTCTAAGGCATTGCTTTTCATCCTGTTAAGACTCTGTTTTCCTCTTTATACAGTATTTCCAATAACATCTTTTTTTCCTTCATGTCATAGAAGGTAAGATAAGAGACCAACTGTGGTGAATAGAAATCTTCCTGCTCGTTTTTAGAACTAGAGTTTTAGTTGGTTGTACATCTTGGTTATGTTTTTCTGTGTTTAGATAAATAAGCTGTAAGAGAGATTTTTAAGGACCTTTAGAAACTCAGCCTCGCAATGAAGACCACTTAAAAATAGTTTGTGTGACTAACAACGGCAATCACCTTGTATTCATAATAATGCCTTCGGTGTTCATTGTTTAAGCAAAATATGTGTGGTCACTATTCTGATAAAGGCAAATCTTTGACATGCTGGAAAGCCATACAAGTGATCCGTGACATGTATCTGCCTAGCTAGTTGGCTTCTACCAAACTAGTCTGCGTATTTGTTACAATTTTAACTCTTGTCAGCATTCTCGTTTCGTTTAAAATCAGAATTGAAGGTTGAGATCTGGTCATGAAATATATTGCGTTACTTTCTGAATTTGAAAGAATTATTTGGTTAAAACCTTTACTTGCTTACTTAAGTTTCTGGGAATTGCTTAGTTTGGCAATCCTGTGGGATTTAGAACAGAAATTAAGGCAAATGGTGCTGTCATGGGGACTCATTTAATGCCAGACTCCTCAAATACAAGGTTGTGCAAGGAGAAAGCTGGAGCACAGAAGGGAAGAGGGTTTTGACCCTTCCCAGGAAGCAGTCCTCATGCACGCAGTGTAGCAGCACCGGCTGCAGGTACAGTGCTTTTCATGGAGCCTGTCTAAGAGCAGCCTTTGGGCTTTCAGGGAGGGTGGTAGAAGCTTGTTAGTGGTTGAGAAAGGATGCGCTCAAAAATCTGCTTTCTCCCTGTGCTCTTGAAGCTACACAGTGCTCTCTCTGCTGATATGAAGCAAGGCTATGGATACATTGCTCCCTTTGGAGAAATTATTCCTTTGCAAATCTGTGGTTCAGCTGTTCACGTTTCTGAGCGTTTAGCACAAATGTGCTATGGAAAATTTAAGACTTTTATGTGGTAGTGGAGGGACAACAATTTCTCTTCAGGAGGGTGCTTTTTTTAACAAGAAGCATTTTTTTTTTGTCAAAGCAAATGTACATCTCCTTTATTACTTTTCTGGGACTGTTTTTAGGTTACCATAGCATGGTTTTAAACTGCATGTCAAAAACAGATCATTTTACAGCATCCATAAAATGTTCTGGGTGTCTTGACAAACACCTGATAGTTTAGATCCATGTCCAGATACTGTGTTCCGTTCCAGGGGTGTATTTGTGATAAATGGATGAATACTGCTGGCAAGTAAGCATGCAAATTAAAAAAAAAAAAAAGTATTAATTCAGAATTAGTTGGTTTTATTGTTTTTGAGAAGTATTCTTTCAATAGACTTGGTTGGTTGGTTGGTTGTTTTTTAATGAAAGATGCCAGAGCTCTAGTTGCAGGTAAACTTGCTTACTTGGGACTACAGTTTAATGTAGGAGCAAAATTTGTGGACTTCCTTTTTATTTCCAAAACTTCTAGAATTGTAACAAGGCTGTGATACCTTTAAAAATAGAGACAACAGAGTCCAAATGCATTTGATTACTTTGAGTATTACAAAATAGGATAACTTGTCTCCGTGAGAGGGAGGTACCCAGGACTCTGTGCCTTGCCTCCAAGGTGAGAATAAGGAAAACAACTTTCTACGCAAACACGGTGATTGTATGTACTAGGGAATAAGGAAATGTACATTGCTGTTGACAAGGTGCAAGTTCAGAATTTAATTTACCCTATGATAGGACATTTGTCTATATCTGTAATTACCCTCTAGTCTCAATGTCTCTTGAAAGTTTGAGTAAAGATTTGCAGTGTCTGTAACCAGAAGTGGTTCTGTTATTCCCTGGTAGTGGGAATGCTAGACCTCTACAAATTTTTTTTTTTTTTTGCTAGCTTTGCATGCCTCTGTGTCAACAATGCATAGTACCAGTTAAATCTTCATTGTTAAGGGTGCAGAAAAACAAAAGTGTATCGAGATACTCCAGGAAGTATTAACTTTTAAAATCAGTATATTAAAACACAACAGATTATTCCTAATGAGTACTATTAGACCGTGTTTTGAGAGTTGACAGAGGTGGGCTACCAAGTGAGACCACAGCTATTGAGTCTTTCTTGTACCTTGTAATACTGGTAACAGTTTCAGCTCTGTAAAAGCTACCTCTGGCTTTAGCTGTACTTCTCTGGGTTTTTCTGAGAAGCTTCAAGTGAAGGATTGTTGCCCAATTTTTCTGCTTTCTTCAATATGAGTTTTATTGACTCAGAGTGAAGGAGGTGGGATAAGCATCCTGGTTGTTCTTGCAAACCACTTCTGGAGTAAAGGCAAGCACTAGAGTTGGTTATCTTGGGCACTTCAAGCTGAAGTTGTACCACAATACCTGCTGTACATTAATCTCTCTTGCAGCTGGTGAACTTTTACGGTTCGAAGTTGCAGAGAAAAATGGAGGATTAAATTGTGTGTGTATGTGTGTGGTTTTTTTAACATTTAAGCTCAATAGAGTCTAGCCAATTTCCTCAAAACCCAAGGCCCACATTCACAACTGAGGTAAACTTTTCTCTCGCCTCTGCTTTTCTCACACAGTGATTTCAGTGGCTGTTATAAATACCTTCAGAGGGAAGGAGAACTGCACTGGGAAATGCAGAGACTCTGTCCTGGGCTGTTTCCCCAAGAGAACACAGACCTATTTGTCCTGTACATGGCATCTAAGAAAGAAAAAAGGATTGGTACTAAAACTCATAAATAGTAAATGTAAAATTAAGAGAAGTAAATATGTTTCCTGTTTATGAAAAGCACATTGCTATCAACTTATTGTTTTTTTTCTGATCATTGACTTAAATTTTGCAGTTCTCTAAAGAAATATATTTTGGGTAAAAAATATTGGTGGAAAAACCCCAAAACCTGTATGGCTTTCAAGAATGAGGCACAAAGACTAAGCTAGGTGCAGTAGCTAGGTGTCCACATAACATACATGTTCTCTACCTAAAAGGAGTTATCAGCTGTCAAGAGGTCCATTCTGTTTTGAGAATGAAATTGTAAAGTAATTTAAAAGCACAAGACAGATATAAGCAAGATAACTGCCTGTGTTGTGCTATTTATGAAATAATACTGGGGATGTATGCTGCTGTGCAGCTAAAACTGTGTTGTCATAGGTCTGGGGAAGATGTAAATTTTGAAGGGGAGAAGCTTGCAATTTTTTTCTGCAAGCCTCGGGAAACGGCACAGATACTCCTTTTGCTTGTTGTTTGGTGTATCTAAACCTTGAGCTCAGCCTTCATTGCTAACTGCTGCAAGTTACCTAGGCAGTAGGGAGAGGCTGGGATATGGGGATACTCTCCACCTGCCCTGTGTCTGCTGCAACCACAATCTTTACTAGCCAAGCATTCTCAGCACTTTGGTTAGTTGACTGTGTCTCCTGTAACCGAAAGAGCTGGGTTTCCTCCTCATTTTTTGGGCACCCTGCTTTCTCTTCCCACCCCAACCTGCCATCAGTGTAATAATGTACTGAAAGCACCTTCAGGCACATCCAGGGAAGGATGAGACCAACATAAGGAGAGGGAAAGGACTTGAAAGAGCTCCGTTCAGCCCAACGGGAAGGGTCATAGAGAGGGAAACACCAACACAGAAACCCCTGCCTGGTGCTGTGTTGCTTGTTCTTAGTCTCCATGGCTAGAAATTGGGAAAAGATACCTAGAATTAAAAGGTTTGGTGTTTTCATTCACAACAGGGTCTGTTGTACTGCACTGGTCACTCTGGTTCCCTGGGAAAAACTCCTTTTGGCTAAGCCTTTCTGTTGCCTTTCTTGGAGGTGGGGGGTGGCTGGATGGCTGGGTGGGGTGCCTGCAGGAGCAGAGCATAACGTTACTGATCAGTGATCTCACCTGAGATGTGTTTACGAAACAGGGTGGGCATGGCAGGTGGTTAGTGGTTCCTGTCCTCCTCATGACACTGAGCACAGATGGCAGGGCAGCTATTTGACACCTTGGGGTGCATGGCTCGAGCACCTCCCCATCAGCTGAGCCTTCTCCTGTCCAGGCAGTGTGTATGTCCCCTCCCCGCCGTGGCTGCCTTTCTTGGTGTGGCGGATGACACTGCTATTTCATGCTTTGCTTTTCCTGCCCACCCTAGATTAATCTAGCCTGTTTTAGCTGAAGCTTCAATGCCCTTAAGTCTGAAGCATGCAAGGGAAAGCCCAACAGTGCAGGAGAAAGTTCTCTGACCTGCAGGTGCTCCCAGGAGAAAAGGAAAGAAAAAAAAAAACCCCTCAGTTTTGAATCTCCTTCAATCTGGACAGCATTCTTCTATTCGCTGCTGTTGTTCTGTGTCTTCAGGTTATCCTATGTCTGGCTGTTCTCCCTGGATGTCAGAGCAGAGGCCCTGGGGCACGACCCTCCCTTTTTACAGGCAGTGGAGCCAACCCAGAACAAGTTCTGCAGCTGTTCTATTTGAGTTGAGGTTTATTATTCAGACACATCAGACTTCAAGAAGAGTTTCATGTACTTGACTGAAAACACCTGGACTTTTTTTTTTTCCCCTTCCCCCTCTCACATTATAATCCCTTTAGCCATACAGTTTTTCTTTCTGTCTCTCTATTTTCCCCCTTTTTTTTTTTCTTTCCTGCTTTTATTTTGCATACTGACAGCAAAAATACTTTATAAAAAAACCAATAATTTCTCTAAGTGACTGGCTGCAGAACCTGTGCAGGTGCACAAGCCAGCAGACAGTCCTTTGGAGAAACCTGGCCTCACTGGCTTAGAGTGGGAAGAGATGCTTGTACATGATGTGGAGGCAGTCTAGTGAAGAGAGATGGGCTGTGAGCTGTAGGTCCTCTCAAACCAATATTCTCTAAGCTTCAGCCACTGTGAAGGTGTTTTCCCAAGGGAGGAGCCTGGGGATATCTAAGGAAGGAGCAAGCTGAAGTTTCTGCAGTGCTTGTGAATTAAGTGATGCATCTAATGGCTTGGTGAGGTGTGGGTATTATGGGCTTTCCCCTATCCACTCTGCCTTGGCAGATGAGGAGATTCCCTTCTGTACCCTTTTTCCTCCTTCCCTGCCTCATCAATATAATCTGTATCTGCATGGCATTTATGAAGGCTTCAGATAATATAATTCTTGTTTTGAGGGGAAATAAATAAATACTTTTTTGTTCCACTTGTGCATAGAGAATCTTAAGGAGGTTCAGAGTGCAAGAAGGATGTCTTAACTGTAATTGAAAGTGTGCATTCATTTTATCAGCCACTCCAATATACTGAATTTTTGGACCTAATGCTAACTATTAAACTATCAGCTCTCTCACAGCTCTAATTGAGAGTTTTGCCAGTTTCTCATTCTCTCCCCCTCTCTCTCTCTCTCTCTCTTTTTTTTTTTTTTTTTTTTTTTAGAGAGTCACAGACTAAGCTTCTGCAGGCTGGTAAGTTTCTGTAGTGCCCCCTTCCATTGTTCCAGTTTTATAAATAAGGACCTAAACCACAAAACTATAAGCATTTGAACTCCAAAAGAAGTTGTGGATGTTTAGGTACCTTGGTGCTTCTAGTGCTGGGTACTCTGTGGGCTTTGTTTAAAAGATTTATTTAACCTCCTGTAAAATGTCTGGAAATCCAACAATATAAAGCTTTCTGTGATTATTTTTCCTGTTCTAACTTGCAGAATACAACAGTATCAGAATCAAGCTTAAATTCAGAATACCTGAACATACACTGAGCATTATTGTTGTCTGGGTTTTGGATACAAAACTACCTGTGTTTCTGTTATTTTTCTGTGAGTTTCACGACCTGTAGAGGTGGTCAAATTTAATTAAATTTACAGCTGATCCATGTTCAAGAGTAAGAATTAAATTTGAACTTTGTATTACTGATTCTTTAAAAAATAAACTAGTCTATTAGTATATGTAAACTAAACTATTATTTTCAATAACATTTCAGTAACTAAAACTACAAAGTTAAGAGTAAAGAGCTAAGTGATGTAAGGTTTGAAAAAGTGTTGCTACTTTGTATGGGGTGTAACACAAGGGTTGTGTTTATTGTAAGCTTGTTACCATAGGAATATAAACTGAAAGGTAACAATGATGACTTAGTGTAATATGTTATATTAAATAAACTTGTCCTTGTTAACACTGCATGAAAGGTTTTATTTACATTAAACTGTTTTCTGCTGCATTTACAATTCTGCTATACAAATAAATTAAGGGATCTCATGACAGTATGATTTACTTTCTCCCTGCAAACTGAAAAACATTAATATTTGTAAGCATATTTGCTTGAAGTAGTTACATTAAATTTTGTGTTGGGGCACCATCATCAAACCTACCATCTAAGAAAGGAAATAGATGAAAGTCAGTCTTATCTCATTGTTCCTGTACTTAAAGGATGAATAAATATTAAATGTGTGTTTAGAGTTCAAAGCTATTGCAAACAATATTGAATAACCCTATAAAATATATTCCTGCCCTTCAATAAGAGATGAACAGCCACAAAATGAAATAAATTAAAAGATCCAGTGCAGTCACACACCAAGCTTTGCCTATTTGATCTTCTGTGTTGCATGAACATAATCTTTCAGAAATCAGTGAGTTTATACCTCAGCTTTGGTCAACCTGAACAGGTGCCTCTGAGTGAATGATTTGGCCTGTAATTGTGGTGGTGGTTGTGATAGATAACCTGTGAAGGAAAAACCGAGTCTGAACTTACAGTCCCAGGATAGTTTATAGGGCTTATAATTGAGAGGTGAGGGCAGGGAAGAAGTATTTCTGTTTAGATAAAGAAGCAGATGTTGTCTGCCCTCCAAGTACAAAGGCCATGGAACATCACAGTCCAGTCTGGTTTTATATAATATTTCATTAAGATACGTACTTCTGACATGATGCATGTGCAACTCTTTCTGTTCCTTTATAAAAAATGTGTCATGCATAATTTCATTTTACATAAGTATAGAACTAGTAGAATTAGTTTGAAATGTCTCTAATTATTTGGAGGTAAGCTCTTCCTCTTTCTACTCTTTTTCACTAACAGCTGTTTGACAAAATACACAGGGTAAGTTATATTTTTGGTAAACCTTGCTTCCTTTGGTTGATGTGGTTCCCATTCATTAGGGGCTGTTAGCCTGAGCCCTGGGAGAAGAGAGATGCTACTTTCGTGCAAAGCCGACTCCTGTGCAAGACACAACATGGCAAAGTTCCCCTCCTGAGAGCAAATGCTGTGAAATGTTCTGAGCCACCAAGTTCAATATCACTTGAAATTATAAACTATCTTGTTAAAACATTTTTCGGGGTTTGCAGTTATTTGATAAATGAAGAAAAAAAAAAAAAGAAATAAAGGGAAAAAACTTCTTTACTTTGAGGATGATGGAGCACTGAAGGAGGCTACCCAGAGAGGTTGTGGAAATCTTCTCATGTAGAACTGAGAACTTGCCTCAATGTGTTCTTGTGCAGGATACTTTAGGTGACCATTCTTTTACAGCAGGATTGGAGTAGATAATCTCGAGAGATCCCTTCCAGTTCCTACCATACTATGATTTGTAATGCAGCCTTTTTTACTGGCAGAAGTTCCCTCATGGAAAATAGCACATACCTGACTTATTCATACTTTTATTTCTAGTACACATTAAGAGCACAAGAGAAATGCCAGCTTTGCTATGCTCAGATGATTGTGCTGCAATCCAAACTTTGCTTTTTGTGTTCTTTTCAGATGGATGCATTTCTTGGTTACAGCTGTCTTGTGTGTCTGTGGTGTGATGGTGTCAGTTTGTGTGCTGTTGAGTCTGTTTTAAGAATTTCCTCCAGTGTTCAGGTTTGGTTTAATGCTTGTAGAAGACAGCAGAGTGAGCAAGACTATCACTCTTAGAAGCTAAGTGGTGGTATTTGAAAAATCTGTAGATATGACTATAGCTTTAAGTAGTTGAGGGAGTGGGAGCAGGAAGGACATTACTCTTATGCCCTCTAGCAGATCAGTGTTAAAATATACTTCTATTAACTATTTTCTTACACTTTTCCTTCTCTTATTTTTCATGTTCTTTTCTGGAGCATTGGACTAGTACAATATACTTGCAATTCTAATTTTATTTTTTTCAACTCTACTCAATGTTTAAATACTGATCCTGTGGTGTTTCAGTGTTGTCGTTGTGGTGGGGATTTTTTTTGGTTGTGGTTTTTGCTAGGTTTGGTTTTTTTTTGTTTTTTTTTTTTAATCAGAGCAACCCTCTCACGTTTCAATGCAACAAAAACTTGCAGAGTACTGGTAAATTAAATTTTGTGAAAAAGTTGTTACTGAAAAGCAATTAAAACTTTTCTAACCTAGTTGATCTGTTTTGTTTGGTTTTTTTTGAAAGCACTTTGGAAGTAAGATATTTGATTACTGCAGCAATACTGTTAAGTATTTTTAAAAGAAATATTTTCTTGTTTATACAAATGATATGTCTTGAGGGAGAAGCTAATTGTTAGCATTCTGACTGGGACACAATGACTTATCTGGGAGGTTGTGCATTATTTGAAAGCAGTTGCTGCTACTCTGAGTTTTCATTAGAAAATGGTATTATTTTGGCATTTCTGGTGAAGGTGAGCTGAAATGATTTGTGCAATGTATCTGCAGCTCTGCAAACCCTAGTTCGAATATAAGTTGATACTACCTGACCTCTCTTTGTAGTTTCTCTGTCAGTAGAGAGCAGAGAGAGTAGAGAGTTGAGAGCAGAACTCTACTGCTATTTGGCAAAATATTAATAAACCTTGTAGGAAGACTTCATGCATTTATCAGGTAGTGCTTACAAAAAGCTCTGAATCTGATAAACATAGAAGAAGCCATCGTAAAAGTCATGTAGACAAATTAGCTTTCTGGTGTTGGGCCAGTCTGCCATTAGCAAGCCTGCTTCTCCATGAGCTCCTTACACAACATGGAGCTGCCCTTGCACTATTTGTGGCCCAGGCCAGCTCCAAAAGTCCCGGGGGAATGTCTCACTTGCTTTAGGGTGTCTTGGGTAATATCAGGTAACTACAATTAGGTAATAATAATGGCTCTTAGGTGTTTATCACCTAAATATAGGTTCAGAAATCTCCAAGTGGACCTTGCACTAAGAGCTGGGTATTTTCATTATAGCGTAAAGCAAGAATAATTGTGTTCTCTCTTCTTAAAAGCCACTGGACAAATTCAAGTTTGCTGTCAGTGATTCTGAATGTGAACATGTACTGTAGATTTATTGCTGACATTTTTTCTTAATTTTTTTCCTTGTTATGACAGAAAGTTCAACTGCAATTCATGTCATCAATGTGAAAACACAGATACACTCTTACCCAGGGCATCTCCCATCTAGTTCAGAATCCTCGTATGTACTTTGACACATGTATGTATATAGGTTTTTCTTATCTTATGATTTTATCCTATCAGAGGAGTTGAATGGGAAGAAAAACCACATACTTTTTTCGTTACTTCATTTAATTTCATTATTATTGATATTAAACCATAAATACTTGCATGAGAAATTTTCTTATACCAGAATGACTTGAGAATGTGATTTCCTATAGCCTAGCAGGGTGTGTATATGCATGTATGCTGAGTGGGTTTCGTGTGAGGTTTTTCATTATTATTCAAAGTACATTCTTCCATCACCTTGCTCTTTGACCTATCTGTAGCAATTTCCCACCACATCTCCAATGGACACAATCTTCAGCTATCCTAGTATAGGTGGGATTAGTATACATCAAGTACTCAATTTTTTTATACTTTCTGAGATTTTAATATGGTTATTGTATTGTCCTGTTGCATAACATTCAAGTTTTATTTCAAATTAATTTCCTCCAGAGAGCTTACCACTGCTTTTCAATTTCTCCCTGTATATTAAATAATTATGAGGACCGTCATGTCCTATAGAGCATGTTGATAGCCCAGGATGCTCCTTTCCTGTGCAGAGAGCAGAGACAGAAGATAAAAGGACTCAAGAAGCGTGCATGTTTGAAACTGGGAAGTAGACAGGGAGAAGACATAAATAACAAAAGTGTTCATATATAAAATGCCTGCAAAGGTTTTCTTAAAGATTATTCCTGTGGTAGCAATTCAGCAGAGACATCCTTTGTACAAGTCTGCTGGCAGGGGTCTGGGGGACACTTTTTACCATTTTGGTTAACTTTTCCTGACAGCAGAAATACCCTGTGGACTGCATTTCAATCACATGCAGATACCAGAAGAAGAAACTGTCTTTGTGGTTTAAGCAGCCTATTAGGTATTGTCTGTCTGGACCAGAATTAACTTTTTTTTTTTTTTATACAGTGTATAATACAAATTGTTGAAAAAAATAAGTGAGTATTAAAAGTGGACACACATCCAAAATCTTAAGAGAACTTTGTTGCCCAAAATAGAACTTTTACCTATAAATATACCTGATTTCGTAAGAAACTTTCTTCTTATCTTTATCACTGTCATCGTTGGGCTAGACAGGTCACCTGTTTACTTTCTATAGTTTTTTTAAAAAATCACATTTCTTCTCAATTGCTCAAGTGAAACAGTTTTCAGGAAGGTGCTTCATGTGGGTGCAATCATCATTGAAGTTCTAGAAGGAATTGTAGGTGGTTGCACCTAGGAGGAATTGTGGGTGGCTACACAACTCACGAAGGTATTGGGGTGCTGCTGTCCCTGCATTTACAGATGGGATGTTTCAGAGTTAAGTGACAAATGCTTGTAAATTTTAGTGGGATTTGGCTGCCAGAATCTTAGGACACTTAGAACTTTTTGAACTGTGATTGAATGTTTCTTGAGTAAACTTTACCTAAATACTCATTTCTTATTGGCTGAAGTAAAGTGGGTTTTCATTGTGCTACTTTTTGAAGCTAAATCAGGCTTGACTGGAAGTATTTGTTGTACATGAAATAGTAATCACATAACTCTGAAGGATGATGCTGTCTGTGTACTACATACCAGTCTTTTAGAAATTGTTTTGCTGACATATCTGGTCTGTTCATAATGGCTTTATTTTTTAATCCTATCAAGTGTCCTGGTGTATTATTTTCATGCTTCATCTAATGTTAGACTGAACCATTTACCACAAATTTCTAATCTAATACAACAACATATACTCCTGTTATTTTATATAAATATATATTATTTTTTCCTTACATCTACATTCTAGGAAATTGCAGTTTGCATATGGGAGAGCTTCCTGTGTTCATTGCTGTGACCTGTGTAAACAGCTAGCAGATAGGCTTTGATATCTGGGTCCAAGTTTAGCCTTGCAGCAGGGACAGGGTTGGGAAGCGCTGCTTGGAAAGATGTGTTTCAGATATATGGGCTAATGGGAGACAGGGTAGTGTTCAGGGAGGACAGGTCCCTTCTCTTCTGCATCCTTTCCATTGAGTCCACTGACAATTCAACAAAATGAGTAAGTAAATATGAAAGCTATATAAGACACTTTTTAATTAATGAACCAAACCCACCCAGTTAAGGAATAAGTCAAATTTCAAACTAGAAAAATAATGTCAAATGCGACATTCATCTGAAGCAGAACAGCTAGGGTTGAGTTTTGTTTTGTTTGTTTGTTTATGGGCTTGTTTGTTTTGGGGTTTGTTTGCTTATTTTCCATTGTGTAAATAATATGTATTATTAAAATGGAGAAATGGGAAGAAGAAAAATATTTGTATACTGCTTTTGGTGATGTGCTAAACTATTACTCCAGTGATGGGAGGGGTCATGCTAGACGTAATAAACTCATATTTGACCGACATTTTTGTCTAAGGGCACTGAAACACACAACTCCTCTTTCTGAAGAAAAATGCTCTGTTAACCAGGCTAGAAATAACTCAGAAATAAGGCCTGTTGTGCTGCTTTGTATACAAAATTAAACATTCAGAGGAGCAAGGACTGGAACCAGATGTCTCATTTCCCAAGTGACTAATCTAGCCATGAGGCTAGATAGTTGCATTTTCTCATTACCCCTCCCTTCCTCTATTTACATACAGTTTATACACAGGGGACCGTTCCAATTGTCCCGTAGAGTTAGAAATTACCACATGGGCATATACTTTTCCACAGTGGATAATTGAACCATGCCCAGATTCAAGCGTAGGAGGAAATGATTAGCCTAAAGGTATTTTGGCAGGTCAAGCACCAAGACCAGTGTGGCTCATCATAGAGGCAAAGTGTTATTATTTTTATTTGCTTTATCTATGGAATTTTTGTGTCCTTGGGATAGCCTCGAGGAATTAAGAGATCTTCAGTTTGTCTGAACTGAAAATAATATGAGGAAAAGACCTCCTTGAGCTGTATTAGGAACACTATGTACAGGTGGAGGGAGGGAGGTGATCATTCATTTCAACTCTGCACTGGTGAGAACACATAAGCAGTCCTGGGTTAAGTTCTAGGCTCTCTAGTACAAGAGAGATGTGGACATAGTGGACTGAGTCTAACACAGGGGCACAAAGATGATTAGGAAAGTGGCGTATCTTTATAAGAAAATGCTGAGAGACCTGGGACTGTTCAGCCAGGAAAAAAGAAGACTTAAGGGGGTTAAATCAGTGTATACAAATACCTGAAGAGGCGTAGTGAAGAATGAAGAGCAAGATTCTTCTCAGTGGTGCCCCATGACAGGACAAGAGGAAATGGACACAAACTAAAACACAGACATTCTTATCTGAACATCAAGAAACATCTTGTTACTGTGAGGGTGACCTAGTACTGGCACAAGATGCCCAGCAAAACTGTACAGCCTCCATCCATGGAGATAGGTAATATATTACTGGACACAGTCCTGGACTATCTGCTATTGTTGAGCAGCGGGGTTGATGTAGACATTCCCAGGAGACCTCTTCTGACTTTACTTTTTCTGTGAAACTTGTTTAGTTTTGTTATCTTAATTTTACTCATGCATACTCATTGACCATATAATATATCTAGGTTTCTTATTTTGTCATATCAAGATATGACATTTATTAAAAACCAAACAAACCGAACCAACAAGCACCCAAAACCAAAAAACCCAACAAAAAACCCCAAAGCCTCAAACCAAAAGCAGCCAAAACACAAAGCCAAAAAATAACCCTAAAAAAAAGTTGAAAGCAAAATTGAAATTTATGGATGGCAGAAGCCAGTCAGACTGATGATATTACCATGTTTACACAAGGATTAGAAACTTCTGGAGTTTAGATAAACTCTGAGGAGCTATTTGAAATGAAGTTTCACAGAGGTGTATTTTACCTTGTGTTGACTTACATTTCCTTTCAAGACACGGGTCTAGATGGCAGAAGAATCTACCCTTTTGCAATGGTTAGCACATGGCTAACCTGTCTGCTCCCCAGCACAAAAATGAAGGGAAGAGTAACACTTAGAACTCAGGGCTGAAATAAAGAGATAAGAGTTTAATATAACATGAGCTATGATAAGCACAATGCATCATTACCTTAGCTAACAGTCTAGTTAATCTTATAATACAATGCATGATTACCTTATCTTAGTCTATTTGCTGAAGAAGCACAGTGAAACAAAGGGGGGGAAAAACCCACAAACCCAACCAACCAGCATAAAACAGAAAACTAAGCCCAGGAGCTAGCTGACTCCTACGTGCCTTTCTGCCATGTCTCCAGACAACAGCAACACCCAAGAAGCCAGAACCCAAAGTGGCAACTGGAACAGGAAGCCTCTCATATTGGAATCTGAACGTCAAGCCCATAATACTTTGCTCCAGTTAGCACTTTCACTTTTTGAAGCTGGCATGGCTGTGGCATGGCATGAATAACCTGATGACTTGAGTCCAGTAAGGGGCAACATGTGCAGATGTGATCTTTGCTCCTAGCACATGATCATCATTAATTTTAGTATGTACTTTAAGGATGGAAAGCTGTAATGACTTTTTTTTTTTTTTTCTTCCCCCTTTCCTGAATCCACTTATTTCCTTGATGTTGGATGCCATTAAAGCTACAATTACAAACAGGGCTTCAACAGAGAAAAAATATTTTTTATTAATATATTCAAGGAGAGAGAAAGAAGAATTTAGCAGATTCTTTCAAAAATTTAAATGTGAAGTGAGCCTTCCTAAAATTGTGAACCTCCATGGTCCAGTCTGATGTTGGGAACCCACTTCTGCTTTGGAGCATTGTGCTGGTTTGAGGCTAATTGGAAGTAGAGAGAAATTAAATCCTTAACTGTGAGAAGAAAGAGAAACAACAGTAACCTGTGTCACTCATTCTTCTGCTGAGCAGTGCAGCTAGTTAAAATATAGATAAGACACTCCTCACACACTTCTCAGTTCTCAGTAGTTGTTCTTCTCCTTTCTCTCTGGTAGTATGCAGTTGCGTTCTGCCTTAACTCTAATCCAACCTAACCCTTTATTTCCTCTAACCTCCTCATCATCTGTTTTTTTGACATCTCACCTCAGATCTCTCCAGATTTATTCATGTGAGATATACAGGGATTGATCTGGTTATTTCTGAAGGGAGGGAAAGAATGGGGAAGGGGCAGGGGGGGAGGTTTGGGTTGAGAGCCTCTTGGCAATCTGATTGTTTTGGAGCAAGTTTATTGTTTCTGTATTACTTTTAACTTGTATATAACTGTATATTGTGTATATATATGCTTGTAAATTGTGCTAAGTTGTGAATAGAGCTTCATTCCTTAACTTCCAGCTGGCTGAGTCTAGTCTGGGTGATTTCATTGGCGGGGGCGGGTAACTCCCAAACCATCACAAGCATCTTTGGTATACTGAAGTTTCTGTGATCTGGTCTTCTACAGGTAGCTTAAAATGCAGTTGGTATCAGTGGAAACAATGGAATCCTTCTTTATTTTCAGTTGGAGCATTAGAATGTCTCTAATGATTGTCAGGTTTACCTGGAAAATGGTAGAACAATGATACTTCTCTACGTGACTTTCTTGTTGAAGAGGCATCACCCATCTGACTGCAGGTTTTGTCTCTACGGTCAAAACCAGATAGCCTGGGCCTATGGATGTATTAAAAGTTTGGGAATCGTTCCTTACCTTGGTTTCTTCATGGCTTACCTGACACTTAGCAAATACTGCTTGTCTGCTGTGTGCAGTTGCCTCAGTTGTGACACACAACAGGCAGTGGAACTGTGCAATGGACTAGTATAAGGCATGGCTGGAGGCTAAGAAGAGATGTTTTTACAAAGCTGTTTTCAGTCTGTCAGTTGCCTGCCCCCTTGGCCCCAGATGCTTGGATTGGTGTGAGCAATGTGATGGTCAAGTGACAGGAAGGCAGGGCAGCCTCATGCCCACCTAGTTTCTAGTGGGAAAGGGCTTTGCAGCCCTCATGGACGTGCAGGCAGTACACATTGTATGCCATGAGAAATCAAATGAAGAAATAATTGTGTTTTCGAATGCACATTGCAAGCTGTGTGTGTATATAAACTCTAAATATGTTCCAACACCACCTTGTGTAAACAAGTAATAATTTTTGTCTTTCACAATCATATTTTCCATTCTTCCAAAGAAGTTTTCTGTACTTCATAGAGAAGCAGGCCATGGGATTCAGACCAACAATAAGGCAAGGCGTGAGTGCTGAACATCACCTTTCAAATTACTTTTATTTTAAAATCTGCTCCTCCTTCCATTTTATTAAACTGCTGAATCCTTTACAATAATTAGGAAAATACAGCCTGGGTAAAATTGACATCATAACTTGCAAACTGAGAAGTTGGTCATGAAGATGTACATTGAAGGAGGCTGCTCAGTATTAGAATATAGGATACAGGGCCTCTCAGTTTATCAACTCAATCTGTTAACCAATTTACCAGTAAATGAGGTAGCACATACTGAAGATTAGAGTAACTTCAAAGTTGGTCACTGAGGGGCTCCTAAGCTCATAAGTATCAGAGTAGGCAATTAACATTTTTTATAAGCACTTTTTTTTCTGTCTGTTCTAAATAAAACAAATTTAAAAGAAGCACATTCAAGAGTGGGAAGCCAGATAAGTTAATATTTTGTAGTAATAGAAAATAGCAGTCAGCAACTGAACAGGCAGCATAAGCAAGAGTAAAGCTTTTCTATGCCTGTAGTCTGTTAGTTGCAAATTATAATAGAATGAACAAAATCAGTACAATAGCAACATTTGAATTACTGAAGTTTCTCTCTATGGATTAAGGGAATTGCAAGTGATGGCCCTGTTTGACATCATTTTTATGAGTCAGTTTCAGCTAATATAATTTCAGTGGTTGAATACTGCTTGACAATTCCATGTCTTCCTTGAGAAGTACTCTTCCTCTTGTTGATTTTCCTGCCTCCATTCTCTTGAGAGCGGTGTAATTATTTCCACTGAAATAATGCATGACTAAACGTTCTATTTCTTCAAAATTTTATTGCTAAATTTCAAGTTTGCTAATTGAAAAATGAAAATTAGTATCAGCCTAACCTGATTCAGTGTAGTTCCTTCTTTGAATATGTCCACAGAACTTTGTGTAGTTCAACAAAATGTTTGATGATGGTTTCCTGAGATTCATTTCAACTTTGAAGTGCATATTCCACAAGTAAATGTAGCTTGATATTTTATTTAATTTTCAACAGCAGCTAGCTTTGAATTTAATTTTTAACTATTTTAACAAATGGAAATGAAACAATTTGTCCAGAATATGAAGGAACAGTTATTGTTTCAATAAATATGCAAGTTATTGAAATATTTCCAAACTATCTTATTTCTGTTGTGTTTTTTGTTTGTTTTTTCAACATATAGAATCATCACCATAATAGACACAGGAATAGTAACGATTTGTTCTGCAACCTTGAATAATTTAGCAATGGCATTCTGGATAGTTTCCTTTCCAATGTTTATTTTCCTTGTAAACCGCTTTTAACTTTTTTGTCAAAAGCAATTGTTAATAGCTTAGTTGAAGTTGTTCACGCATGTTTTGCTGTTCCTAAGGAGAGGAAAGTGTGCAAGAAGTACCCATTGTTAGTAAATCATGGCTTGATGTATCCTGAAAAATACAGAATATTAGTGTCTGCAACTTGTTGGTTCTCCCAAGGGAAGGATTCTTGGAGTTGCTTCTCTCTCCATCTGTTCCTTTTCAAACCTCTGCTGCTGTTTATCCCTCAGCGAGGCTGCTTAGGCCATTTGTTAGGTGATACTGGAAGCAAACATTGCACTGATGAGGTTTATTGCTTGTCTGAGAACAGGGAAGTCAGCAGTAAACTGATTAAATCTGCTGCCTTTCTGAAACATGGGTGCTCCTGGAACTTCTCCATGCAAACTGCGCTACCTGACCCCTGAAACGCTTTGCCTTTTGTCTTCCCAAAAGTCACCTCTAGTCTCCTCTTTGGCATCATCCGTGACCACACTGATAATTTTTAATTGGGAAATTCCATTAGCTTTGGTAGGATAACTAGACTGTGTAAAGCTATATGTATCACTGTTGAATCAGAGACCAGATTTTTCATAATCTTCTCTTTATTTTTAATCTGAATGAGTGGGTCAGTCTTAGGAACCAGATGTCTTGCTTTCAGAGCTCTGCACTTTCTCAGTTGTGATCAGCCTGTACTTTCTTTTTTTTAAACAACATTTATTTGATGTGTTTTTTTTCATCCAGTCCACAGAAAATAATGAGACTCTTACTGTGTTAACAGCTCTTTTTTAAAAGGCATGAGTAATAAACCTACTGAATGAACAATAGCTGTATCTCAGCAGTGCAGCCTTGGGAAGTTGCAAAGTAATTTTTAAATTCCCTTTGAGTTAAATACAACTACTTCTGAGGCTCTTCTTTTTAGGTACATCTTGCATAGTGAGGTTAAATTACAGTAAGTGAGCAAGGTATTTAACATGACTGCTCTATATTGTGCATGCCAAGGCTCCCGGCATTACCGAAAATGACTTCAATCTGAGTTAAGTGTTTAGAAAGTATTGAAGAAATTATTTTTAATTTTGGAGAGTGGAAGATTCTTAGTATGCATATTTATTTAGCCTAAGAGACGTCTAAATTGTAATTACAGGAAGATGTTCTCCAAATGGCACTATTTCCAATTCTGTGGAAATCTTGTTTTCCTTCATACTTCAAGAAAGTTCTAGAAGTTTTTATATATGCTTCTTAGCATTTTGAGGAGTCATAAGTGTATCCTGGAATAAAGTATGTGTGTTTATGCAGTTTACCAGTTTTAACATTCAGAATCCAACCAGTCATTTAAATTTATTCTTAATGCTTACTGTTCGACCTGGCCTTGAACACTTCCAGGAAGGGGACATCCACAACTTCCTTGGGCAACCTGTTCTAATATCTCACCACCCTCACTTTAAAGAATTCTTCCTAATACCCAGTTTTAATCTACCTTCTTCCAATTAAAGCCATTGCCACTCATCCTATCACTACAAGCACTTGTAAAAAATCCCTCCCCAGCTTTATTGTGGGCCCCCTTCAGGTACTGGAAGGCCACTATAAGCTCTCCCTGCACCTTCTCCTCCAGAGTGAGTGGTGCCAACTCTTGCAACATGTAACCATAAGGGAGGTACTCCAGTCCTCTGATCATCTTCATGACCCTCCTTTGGACCCATGCCAACAATTCAATGTCCTTCTTTTGTTGGGGGCCCCAGAGCTGGACACAGTACTCCCAGGTGCAGTTTCATGAGAGTGGAGGACGAAAATTACCTTCTTGGACCTTCTGGTCATGCTCCTTTTGATACAGCCCAGGATCTGGTTGGACGTCCGGGCTGTGCTGCCAGCTCATGTTGAGTTTTTGAGTATTTCATGACACCCTCAAGTCTCTCTTCTTGAGACTGCTCTCAAGCCAATATTTTATAGCCACAGTATTTAGGAAAGGAAGCATTCACTTTTTTCTAAGTTGAGAACAAAAGTTGACTAAAGTGGTACCGTAGCCAGTGATTCACTTCTGGCCTATAATGTTTGTTTTCACAATCTTATTGGGAGACTGAACCTCCTAGAAGGACTCCAGTTGTAACATGGGTATGTTACAAAGACTATGACAAAAATTTTAAAGATTAGTAACTCTTTAAAACTTACTTAAAGAGATAAATAGTTTTGGAATCAAGAACTCATCAAGAGTTTCCATAAGAATTACCGTTTTACACCACCATGTTTTTTTTCCTCCTCAGTTGTCAAGCAAGTATTAAAAATTCAGCTCGTTAAATTGAACAAAGCAAGTTGCAAAAGAAAGAGCAAATAAATGGAAACTTCTGAATAACTACTAGGAGCGATTGCAGGGTATTTTCTGAATTCAAATTTGTAACCAGTTCAGTGACAGTTATGGTGCTTTTTTGTTGTATTAGCTTCAAGATGCTGCATGGTACCAGTCTTAATAAAAACAAGGCTACAGTGGTAATATGTTTAACCAAGTATACAAACCTACAAATTTGATGAAAGCAATGTTCCAAAGGCTCCACAGTGAATGAAAATTAATTATAGTCACTTCCACTACTGCTTTTAATTAATTTGTCATTGTTTCTGTTTCCTGGTTAAGTTCATAATACCTGTAATTTTTTTTGTTTTGTTTTGTTTTGGTTTTTTGTTTGTTTTGTTTTTTGTTTTTTTTTTTTTTTTACTTATTAACCTTGTGAAATNGCTGGCTCATGTTCAGGCTACTATCTACCAGTACCCCCATGTCCCTTTCTGCCTGGCTGCTCTCCAGCCACTCTGTCCTCAGCCTGTAGTGCTGCTTGGGGTTGCTGTGGCCAAAGTGTAGAACCATGCACTTAGCCTTGTTAAATCTCATCTCATTGGCCTCTGCCCACCCGTCCAGCTTGTTTAGGTCCTTCTGCAGCGCCCTTCTACCCTCCAACAGATCGACACCTGCTCCTAACTTGGTGTCATCTGCAAACTTACTGATGATGGACTTAATCCCCTGGTCCAGGTCATCAATAAAGATGTTGAACAGGACCGGGCCCAGCACTGATCCCTGGGGGACACCACTCGTGACAGCTGCCAACTGGATGTCGCACCATTCTCCACCACTCTCTGGGCCTGGCCCTCCAGCCAGTTCTTGACTCATATCAGAGTGAATCTGTCCAAGCCACGAGCTGCTAGCTTTGCCAGGAGCTTGTTGTGGCAGATGGTGTCAGAGGCTTTGCTGAAGTGCAGCATGTCTTCCATGCTTTCCAGTCTTCTGAATTGTGGCTGAAATCCAAGTCTCAGTTCAAACTCTAGAGTACTTAGCTAGGTCTTGTAAAATTTTTTAAAGATAGTAGTTTGAGTCTGATGAAAAGTACCATTTTGTAACTGCTATGTAGCGTTCTTAACATCTTATGGTCAACATGCCAAGCCTGTCTTTCACACACTAAGCCCAATAGGCCTCAGATCATGCCTCACTGTCCCCTGCCCCGAGCAGGCACAGTGGGCTTCAGTGGCATAGTTAGAAAAGAGCTTGCCACAGCAGGCCTGCTCCCACACAAACCAGAGTGATAGGAGCAACTGCACACTCTGTGTGAAAAGGGAGAGAGACAGAGACAGACTGGACAGCCTGCTCCTTATATAGGGAGATACAGAATCGCAGAATTGACCATGTTCGAAAAGAGCTCTGAGATTATTGACTCCAACCTAAACAGGGACAGGGAACAAAATAACAGATTACAATATCCTGTACCTTCCCTCTAAGGCTTTCTAGTCTCTGGAGGACTTATATCCCTGTGGTTACACCAATTAACTTTTAACTTCCCTTAACCTGCAACAGACTTATAGTACCTACAATGCTAATTAGTATTTGTAGTACTAATACGTTATTAGAAAGTACTTTTTCTTCCACATAGTCAAGAGTACTAGATCATGTGTTTTCAGCCAAAGGCTTGTACTGTATGTAGAGTAACTTGATGTACTTCCTGGTGAGGTAGCCTATCATTGTAAAGTGTTTTTTTTTTTTTTTTAAATTGTAAATAAAATATTTGATTTATTTCGTCCTTTGTAGTAGAATTAGTTTTAGTCTGAAAAATCAGACATCAAAATGATCTATTCCCACTTCTATGTATGCTGCTGGGCTTAGGAGGAGGAAATACTATAAACAGTGTGACAGCATATGCTGAACCAGTTGTCTTCTTTTATCTCAAGGATAAAAATATGCACAAGCACATCCTCTTTCACATCTGCATGAGGGCAAACTAGATGACAGCTTATGTTAATATGTTTTTACATAGCATTTCACAGATTTTTTTCAGGAATAAGTTGGATGATTTTCCTGGTGTATTTCATTAACTCATAAATACACCAGCTTGTTTATTTCTTTTGTCTTTAACTAGTTAAAGGTCAAGTATGAACTTTGTGAAAGAAGAGAAAAAGTCTAATTTCTGTGGAGCTTTATTTTTTACTTTGATTCTTGCAGAAGATTTCGTATAAGAGCCAGTAATGTGTCCATGTAAGCAGATAATCGCGTCTTTTAAAAAGTGGGCTTTAAGAAATAGACCTACTGTTAAACCTATTCTGTTTCTATAATGCACCTATTTCATGAGTTTAAAATGTTCGATCCCATGGACTGTTCTTTTCTCTCCTTTCTGTATCTCTTCAGGGTTTCTGATGTCTTTGAGTGTCACAACCGCATTTCTTAGTTTCTTTCTTCACATCTTAATATACTTCTTTTCTATATCTGTAATTCATGCTCTTCCCTCATGCTCTTCCCTGTCATTTTAATGTAGATTTCTTCTAGATTCTTCATTTGATTTGTTTTAACACACTATGATCACTCAAATTCATGATGTGTCTTTCACAAAACTGTTTCCTTTCTGAGTGAACATCATTAATTCCCAAAATGTTCTAGGACATTCTTTTATATATGTAAACAATACTAATTTTATTTGTATTTGTGATCTAAATAACCTTATCATTGTCCTTGTTGTTGCCATTTGGGAGTTTTACTGGAAGAGCATATACATGTACTGCATCTATTGTCTTTAAAATCTGTATTCAAGTCCATTATAAGGCAGAATTAAAAATATTTTGGCAGTCTTAGTCTAGTATTTTCTTGAATTTCTGTCCCATAGTAAAGCATAATGCAGAATAGTTGTCCTTTTCTGCTTGAGTTAGTTTGGGTATCAGGGATACTGCAGGTCAAGGCTGAAATGTGTAAAAGCTTTCTCAGCACATCATTGGTGTTTATCTTGCCAAATTAAATTTGTCTTGATATATTTCTTGGGATCATTTGAAGTGAAAAGGAAATGTTAAGCTAAACTCTTCCTGAGGAGAAATACAGGTACAAATCATCCTATCATGCAAATTCCCAGAACCATGAAAATGAGCATTTTCATCAACCTTTCCTTGGTTTCCACTACATATTAATCTGTTTTCATTGGATCTTTAAATTATGTTAAACTTGCTAACCTACTTTGGTCATTACATGGCCTGTTACTATTTGCATTGCTTCACATTTGCTCAGGACTTATAATACAAATATAAAATACAGATGCATTCTTACAATAGGAAATAAATTACTTAACATTAATTACTAAGTTTTTTTGCAGTACAGTAGTCTTATTTGATTGACGTCATCTTAGGGAAATACAAAATGATTATTCTGCATTGGTTGTAGTTTTACAGCTTTATTATGCACTTCTATGTAATGAAGTAGTTAACTGTGGCTTGTGTTATCTGAACTCACAAAGCAAAACATTGATCTGTTTTATTTGTTGGTAGCTAATCCTGATGCATTCTCATTGTTATTTTGTACTTGTAAGATTGTTTTCTGATGATACAAAGTATAATCATAGTTATTAGAAAGTCTTGAAGTCCACTGCCACTGTTGATGACAGAGATATTGAAGCCTTGATAATATTCATATAAGGGATATTATCTACTAGTTTACAGGAAGAAACTAGAGCCAAGAGGGTAGATGGCATCTTTTAGGTCTTTACTGTAAGAGTACCTGATTCCTGCTTCCATGTATGCTGGTGACCTGATTACTAGAAGAGGAAATATTTTACACAGTGTGACAGCATATGTTGAACAAGTCTTCCTGGTTAAAATACATAGGAAGGAGTTGACACCTCTGCGGAGGACACACTTTTAAAAGGTTCTGTGTTTTACCTCAGGTGATGATGTCTAATCAGGGAGGTTCATTCTTGCATGTATGTTCTCTTTAGCTTCTGTTCTATGCCTCTTTTCAATACACTAGATTTACCTTGCTTGTTCATATGGGCCAGAACCCTTAACTGTTCATGTCATTCCTTCTCTTCTCTTGGAAGAATGCTAGAGGCTTTGCGGTGGGACCTGGACAGGTTACACCAATGGGCCAAGGCTAATTGTATGATATTTAACAAGGGCACGTGCCAACTCCTCCACCTGGGTCACAACAACCCCATAGCAAGCTGCAGACTTGGAGATGTGTGGTTGGAAAGCTGCAATTCTGAGAGGAACGTGGGGATTCTGGTTGACAGTTGATTAAATATGAGTCAGCAGTGTGCCCATGTGGCCAAGAAAGCCAATGGCATCCTGGCTTGTATTAGAGACATGGTGGCCAGCAGGAACAGGGAGGTGATCATCCTTCTGTACTCAGCACTGGCGAGGCCACACCTTGAGGATTGTGTTCAGTTGTGGGCCCCTCACTACCAGGAAGGACATTGAGATTCTGGAGTGTGTTCAGAGAAGGGCAGTGAGGCTGGTGAAGGGCCTGGAGCACATGGCCTACAAGGAGTGTCTGAGAGAGCTGAGGTTATTCAATCTGGAGAAGAGGAGGATGAGGGGAGACCTCATCACTCTCTGCAACTACTGAAGGGAGGAGGAGGAAGTGAGGAGGGAGCAGCCCCTTCTTGGCATCAAGTGACAGGACTAGAGGAAGCTGCACCAGGGGAGGTTCAGGCTGGATGCTAGGAAATACTTCACAGAGAGGATTATCAAACATTTGAATGCTCTGCCCAGGGCAGTGGTGGAGTCACTGTCCCTGGAAGTGTTTAAACAGTGTATGGCACTTAGGGACATGGTTTAGTATTGACCCTTCAGTACTGGGTCAAAGGTTGGACTGGATGATCTTTGAGGTGTATTCCAACTGAATGTTTTCTGTGAAGGGTGGAATTGGGATCTTGGAGGGAAGATAGAAGGGATTGGATTTGAATTTTTTTTTTCTACTAGTAAATTCCAAAGATTGCCCAATGCAATTCAGGAATTTCAATAGGTCGAAAAGTAAGAGACTCTTATTTTCTTTTTCTGTCCCATAAATCAGTAAAATTTTGGGGTTTTTTTAATATACTGTTATGTCACAAATTATCTTTTTGTTACTCCAAAGAGGTATACTTCTATGACTAAATAAAAATTAGATGTGATTTTTCTCTATAATGAAATGTACTTGGTGACTATATTTCTCTGACAAAGGTCTAGTGCTGTCAAAAGAATGATCTAATGGATGACTGTAGGTGGTTGTGCATGTTATGGTCCTTATTAAAGTATTACTGTTAAATGACTTTCTGGTAGTTAGCTCTATTTTCTGGATATATTTTTCTCTTATCACTAAATCAGATATTTGAAAGCGACTATGTCATGGCTGGCAACCATAACTTTTCATTAAGATGACTTTTAACAATTTATTTCCTTGCTGATTTTGCTTTTAAGCAGAAAGATTATACTTACACATTGTGTAAGTAGTCAAGTTGACATCTATGCTTATTATTTTAACCTACTAACTCTTAATTGTAATAAAATGGATTTTATGGTCATTTGTGGAAGTATGGGGAATATTTTATGATAGAGATGTTCAGAAAACAAATCACAGATCTGGACAGTATATTATACGCACATTCTAGCATTAAGCAGAGAATGAAGGCCTACTGTGTGCCATGCAGTTGACCTTTTTCCCCTCCCCATTCTACAGCTAAGCTCTTGTCTCTTTAAGGAAACCATTGCTATTTTAGAAGAGCTTTTATAAAACTAATGTGAATAACTGCCTTTTTGGTTACCAAAAAAGCAACAGAAGAGGAAGGATGTGTTAAGAAAACTGCTGCAGATTAAGTAATTGTCGTCTTTTTATAAAATAGTTCTGTAACTTGGGCTCGGTTCCTTCCTCTGCCTGAAAGGTATTTCCTCTCTCGGATGAAGCGGTGACTGTGAGGCTATAGGAAATTTAGGTGTTTTCAAAGGCTGATTACAGTTGGCAGTCCTCTTAATTTCTGCAGGTCATACTGTTCTCATTATTGTACTCTTTGCAAAGTGGTAGGGCAGGGAAAGAGCTTTTAGGATATACAAGTCCTTGGAACCACTCCTCCCACATTTGGGCAGGTGTCTCTTGTATCCCACAATGGTAAGAGGAGCCTGGATACTCACAGAGAACAGATTCCTCATCCCTCTTCCCCAGTTTCAGTGTATGTGTTTAGAGAACAGGTGCGTGAGGGGTTGATAGGCAGTCCCTCTCTGGTTCCTTCCACCATATGACCCCATTGCAGGCCTCTCCTCTGCTCCCAGTCCTTCTAATCTTTGGTTTTTGTTTGCCGTTTTCCTTTTTGGCTTTCACCATAGTTTTTTCCTTTTCAAGGGATTCTTGCTTTTTATCCATCCTGGCATATGTGTTCTGCCAGACCCTAGTTCAGTTTTCTTGGCTGCTAAAGATTCCTGACAACCTCTTGTATAGGTGGGACTGATAGAGTGATTGTTCCCTATCCTGTCTGCATGGCTACAGGTGATTTCTGACCCTGCCTGGAGAATATCAGTACTTTTTGAGATCCTAGTTATTGTATTTTAGTCTGCTTTAAAGGTGTTCTGCTTTAAAGGTGTTCAAAGGCAGGACTGCGTTCCAGAGTTTGTGCATTTGAAAAACATTAACTGAGTTTGCCAATCTTAAGAAATATTACTCAGTTTGTGGCTGTGCTTTGGTAAACAACCTCATACACAAAGTACTGCAGCTCCTTGGCAGTCCGGTGAAGCACGATAATTATCACTACAAAGTGGCAATGAGTTTGGGAGCACTTAAGAGTCCATCATTGCTTATGGCAGGGTTTTGCACTGAACTACATCGATGAATTCATCTTGCATTCAGAGCTGAAAAAATAACCCCAAGTTGGGCAACTACCCTGAATAATTACTATTGTTATTATTATGTTAAAAATAAATTACTACACATTCTTATTTCAAACTTGCATTTTTAGAATTGTGGAGGCAACATTGTGGCAGCAGATGATGTCTAGGGGAATAAAAAGGAGCAACTGATTAAAGGCAAAGAAAGGAAGAAAGAAAAAAAGGAGGGGGGTGAAAGAAGGAAGCATACTATTTAGACTACAATAACATAAAATTGGACGGCAGCATGGGGATACATTCCTTTGGACAGCTGGGGCGGACACAATTTTTTATTCTGAAAGAGATACCACAGCCAAAAATGGGAACAGTTACTTTTCTTTTTTCTTTTGTTTTTTTTGTTTTCTTTCTTGATTAAATTGGTTTCTTCTACTTACTGCAAAGTGTATTTATAACATAAATGATACCAGAACACGTGCATTATTTGCATAGAATACCAGGACTGATTTCACAATTGTTAAGAATTACCACGCACACCTTTTACTGGTGATAAGCCAGCGTGGATGTAAATGCATGAATCTGTGCCATTCTGTAAGTCTACATGCTATGTGAAACTGGGTGCAAATATGATGATGCATCTAACCATCTGGTATTGTTTCAATGCTGTGCAGACATGTAAAAATGAAGTTAGGTCAGATGTATTATGGTATTAGTAGAAACTGTGAGCTTAAGTCTGAATGTAGACACATTAATCACTTGCGGTTTCTTACTCTGTGCACATTGCATATGAAGAGACTGGACTTGAAGTTATATTTCACTTCTACAGTTTAGAATACTGTTACTTGCGTTCTCTTCATCAAGGGTCTTATTTCAGAAAATGTTCTTAGATGTTCTTCCAAAGAAAGCTAATCATTCTTCATTCTCTGAAAATATAAATGGGCTGGAAAGCCATACATGGTACTTATTTAGGCGATATTATATTTTCCCTTAAAAGACAAAAATCTTAGCCATACGTCATTGGTTGGGGGGGGTTGGGGGTGGGTTTGTTTGGTTTTTGTGGTTTTCTTTTTTTATATTTAAGATAGTAAATTGAAAAGAAGTCAGCGATACAAAACCAAAAGTTTATGGGTTTTTTTGGTTTTTTTTTTTCATCCACAACAATAAATGCTAAATACTAAAAGACACTGCTGCTCTTATTTTAAGTCTTAGCAGTTACTGTAAACATAATCTTTCCTTCCATGTTTTTTGCTATTTTTGTTTCTCAAATGCATGGCATTTCTTTGGCAAGAAGAACTATCTCATTTTACCTCATTTTACATCCATGTGCTTTTCCCTTTGAACTGTTTTCTGTACCATTGTGTTAAGAAAACCTTCATGTTTTCACTTTGAATAGTTTGTTCTGTGGTTCATTTCTCTTCCCACCAAANGTGGCCCTCCTCTGGACCTCCTTTCTTCAGGAAATCTAGGTTTTGTAGAGTAACTCTTTCCAGTGAACTAGCAATGCACAAGAAATCTGATGTCACTTGGTATGCACACTCATGTCTGGCTCTGCTCTTCTGGAGTGCTCTAGCAGTGATGCCAAGGCTAATATTTTGGGGGGCATGTATGCACATTATACTTCTAGAAAGTATTTCAATCTCTTGTGGCCACCAAAACAATTGAAGTTTATACAGAAACTTTGGAGAAAGTTGCTAAAATGGAAACATTTTTGCCAGGTATCCTCTCTGACAAGAGGATGATATCTTTGTTTTGAAAGACTTAGACTAGCTCTGATTGATAACTGTGGGGGTTTTTTTGTGTTTGTTTGGTTGTGTGAGGTTTTGTCATTGTGGGGTTTTTTTGTTGTTGTTTGTTTTATTTCTTTGGGGCTTTTTTGTGTGTTTTTTTTTCTCCTATGTCTTTGAGCATTCTAGAATACTAAAATATAGCATAATACTCAAAGAAGTTGGTTTACCTTTTGTTTCCCTTCTGTAATCATACTCAGTATCTTCTTAGCATATAGATCTATTTGAATTTCATTTGCAAGATGTGCATATGTATGAGGAAAGATGTAACTAGTGTGATGCACTCTGTAAAATGTATGATGTAATTTTCAGTCTTAATATGCATCAACTTCATAGTTTCCAAAGGTTTTACCTTCCAGATAATTTTTAAAAACTTTTTTTTTTTCTGATTCAGCTGTATTTATCTCCAGAGTTGATGAATGTATGGAATTTAATCAGATGATACTCAGCTCTGCTTAGGTTTCTATGAGTTTCTCATACAAGTTACCTTTACCTTCAGTTTTTAAATTAAATGCCAAGGGAAAAATAAATCTCTGGGCAGGATGGTTAAACTCAATTTAAGTACATTTACTTCAAATTCTTAGTTAACATTCTGAGGTTTTATTGTTGCTTGGTTGTTTTTTGTTTGTTTGGTTTGTTTGTTTTTATTATGTTGTCACTTTAAAGGTTTTCCTTAGTGCAGTTTGCTAGCACACCCCTGTCAGCTGTGAAATTGTGGGCTATTTAAAAGAAAATCTGAGAAGCAATGTCATGTGCTGACTGAGAAGCTGAATGAACTCTGTTTCATCTGCATCTGGAGAGGCAGTACCCTGCTACACATTCAATGCCTGTAAATTTGCTGCCTCTTGGGGAGACATCCTAAAATCATCTACCTTGTATTCTGCTGGGAAAGCAAGATGTAGAAAGGAGATGTTGGTCTGGCTGCATTTCCTTCCTCAGCAGGTTCCTGAAGGAGTTCAATACTTTCTTTTCCCATATGTACAAAATGTAGAAACAATCCTGAAAAACAGTAGTTCTGTGCAGTAGTATTCTTTTGGTTTGAGTTAAACATTTTTCCTCTACTTATGGTTGCTTGGTTTGGTGTTTTTTTTTATGTTCAGTGGCATCTACTTCTGCAAGTTACACCAAGGGTTATCCCCCTCTATTCTACTTCATTTTTATGCAGTGCCTCATGAATTTAACTTCCTAGCAAAATTTCTTTGCAAATATGACTTAAAAGCACATTTCTTCTTTACCTTTCATCTTAATACTACTTCCTAGCTTTGATGTGTTATTTAATTCTGTAATTGTATTATTTAACACCTGAGAAAATGCCAGAGAACGATTTCTGAGAAGTCTACCATATAGACATGCATGCAGATCAAATCTTCTTACAAATCTTCTGAAAACAAAAAGCACATATCTTTTGAAACTGGAAATTGATTGAGCCATGTTGTTTTAAACAACTAGTCTGAGAGAACTATGCCAGTTTGAAGGGAGGAGTCTGAGAACCCTGCAGCATCAGCAGCAGTAGCTTTCTTCAGACAGACAACAGCAAAGGCATGAAGAGGAAAAAGAAATCCCCATTACTAGTTCCTTGCTCTTGGTTCCTCAGATATGCCTTAAAACTGATGAGAAATTCACTCGTGGTTCTGATTTGAAGGACATGGGTCATTAACAGCAAATGGCTCAAATGACATGAAGTCTCACTTTGTACATGCAAAGCAACTCACAGAAACAGAGAGAAACACTGTTAAATAAAGGTTAATATTTTACATTGAGCCAATACTCCTGAAAGCACCATTTGCCTGATACCTCTAGGATCAATGACAAGTACCACCCTAAAGAGTTGTCAAACTATCAATTTAGTCCTATGATTCTCCAGGAGGAGTTATGGCTTACAGCTACCTAAATTTCATTCTTACAGTCACTATATATCAGAGCAGATCAGCATTTATTTCAAATGTGTCCTTTGCCTCTGGAAAGTGCCAGCAAATTATATTTTTTTTCTATTAACTAACCTGTTTATCCAGCATATCTTTTGCCTTGATTGCTAAACATCCGGACTGAAGGAAAAAATTATTTACACTACCTATTTATAATATAGTTGTTACAAGTGACACCTGGTGGTCTTAAAGGCAGGCAGTAAAAATACTATTGTTATCCTACCTCAGAGATGACTTTTCTGCAATACTCGTGATCCATCTATATGCATAGGGTTCTGCCATGAGAAAAGAGTGAAGTTAACCTTCATGTACTATCAAATTGTAGAGTCAGATAATGCTTTTTTGCACAGTTTTTTTCTCTATGGTGGTCAAGAGTTGTTCAGAGACAGCCTTTCTGGAGGAACAGAAGAGTTCTGCTGATTGTTCATATAATGGCATTGTAATGGGCAAAGAATATCCTCTGTATGTAAAACACAACATAGGTTAGATAAACTGGAGATACTAGGAAAAGTTATTTTAGGTGTCTTTTCAATGTATAGAGGAATAAGCAAGAGCCATATATTCTAACTTAAAAGCAACTAGGAGAGGCTTAAAGCAAGAAAATAATTCTCCTCAAAGTAGCAGAGAGGGTAGATACCACAGCCTTTCATACACCAAATTCTTCATCCTAAAGATTGTTAGAGAAATACTGGCAACTATAATGCTATGTATGCAGGGGCTCAGTTACAGTGCTCTGTATTCATCCTCTGGGAAGGCATGTGATAAAGATGCTAACAGTTTAAAATGACTAACAGGCATAAAAAGGGTGGTAGATCATAAGTCTGTCTTTCCAAATTCTCTATTAAGGACACACTAGTTTATGGCATGTAGAGCATCTAATGCTTATGCGTATAAATGCAAAGCTTTATTACAGTTTCAGTAGCTTCATCATTTTTTAGACATTTAGCTTCTGTCTCTTCATGCAGCCAGATAATTTGAATTATACCATCAGCAGGAGAAAATGTTTTCATGCTAAAACCTGTTGCTGAGCATCATCACTTATGTCACCCTTCTGCTTTACTGCTCTTCTGCATGACATTTCTGTATGTATTTCTCCTGAATCTCTTTTAACTTTCTACCTTGGTAATGGCTTACCAATTAAGCTAGCTGTGATGGATAATTAAGCTAGAGATGATGGATAGCATCTATATATAAGTTAAAAATATTTTTACCATAACTCATTAAAGTTCATGTTAAATTTAAGGGGATTGTGGGTGGGAAGGGCTGTAGAAACCAGGTTGGCTTACAAGTTTAGCATGAAATTATTTTCTCTCTTCGAGAGAACAGGTTCTGTAAAGATTTCCATTTTGTGCAATTTAGGAAATTTTTGTAGTGAACTTCTACTGGAGGGGTAGAGGAAAATTATTGAAATTCTGTAGATTCAGATGTACATTATTAAAAGCTCCAAAGCTGCCAAAATCACAGTATAAGCAAGGTTGGAAGAGACCTCAAAGATCATCAAGTCCAACCCAAAATACTCAGGAAAAAGTGATGTTTAAACCTGGGTTTGGCATTGCCCAGTGAATGTAATTTAGCAACCTTCATATTGGGGTTTTTGTTTTAATGTACAGTAGTTAATATTTATCAAAAAAATTAAAAAGAAAAGCTCTCTTGTGGACAGCTCTTCAGTTCCTGTGATACAGTATATAGCATAATCGATGCATGTATGCACCTGAGAGAATTGAAGTCCTAATGATCATCAGATATTGGTAAAATTATTTCAATGAGAGAACACAACAAACGGGAAAACTATATTAAATAAAGTGTTTCTATCAATTTGCCCACATAATAACTTTTAAGAGGCTCTTCTGTGTTTAAAATAACATTTATTTTTGAAAGAATGTTAAGAATTTAGTTGTTATTAACACAAGGCATATTTTCTGTCTGCTTGCTATAGTAAAGTACTGTAGTAATACTGTTTAGTGTTTAGCCTTTGCTTTAACTAATAGCTACTTTGAAAGGCTTCATGATTGAGTCCTTTCCTCGCAGTTCAGACAAAGCTGGTTCATAAATCTTAATGTGTCCTTAATGATAGAAGGATGGCAATTGTTCAAGTGCTAGGACGTTTTTAAGAATCTGGAAAGCTTCTAGAAGATTTCTATACCTATCCTTTCAGAGAAGAAACAGAGAAAAAAACATTGGATCAGAAACATAATCCCAGTGGACCTTTAAAGAAGAGTGCTTTGTTCTGAGTAGTAAAGTGTGAAGTTGGTAACATTGCAACTAGTGCTTACTTTCATGAAACAGCAGTTACAGCAAAGTTGACAAAACTGAAAAAAAAAATACAATAAAGTTAACAAAACTATGAAAAAACAAATTCAAAGATTGGAGCATACTCATTTGCATGTGACTTTGATTCTCTCATTCCCTGTGGGACTGTTCAAAGCTGGTAGCTTTGATTGACTTGCTTGAGCCTTGTCAGCTCTGCTTTGCTGTCTTTGGTGGTTTGCTTTTTCCCTCAGGGAACAGTATTTTAACTTTTCAAAATAAGTTGGCTTAAAAGAATTATCTTAAAACTTATTTTTTAACTAGTGATTTTGAGAATCAAAGCAGATCTAAGGAGCCCAGCTATCTTAGAAATCTGGCTCCTTACATGGATTTTTAGATGCTGCACTTCATTGATTCTGTGTTTACAGAGTTTACTTTGATAAAATGTAGTAACAGGTAAAAATCTAAAACACTGCTCTTATTTACATTATATATTTGAATTTCTATGAACTTTGATCTGAATAAAATAAAAATTGAGCTCATGTCTTTATCTGGTCCATAGAAATAGTCTTGCAGCAGGGTTTGTGGCATGGTATGTTGAATTTTTTTCTTTGCATAAAGAAGCAGATTATAGTTAGAAGGGATGAATGGAGTGCCAGATATCTAGCTCCTCTTCAAATGTTAACTAGAGGAAAATAAATAATAATGTCAATTTAATTCTGTGTAGATCAGTTTCTTTAACGAACAAAGAAATGTATTACTTCTCGCATGGCTTTAGTATTTGTCTTTTAATGAGAAGGAAACAACAAAAAATGTCCTGTTTCAGTGTTTCAGTCCATTTGTTTATCACAGGCTACATATGCATTACTGTTTGTTTCAGATCATTGATGTAGTTTTAATGCAAATTCCTGATTGGTCTCTTCTTACTGCCTACTTAATGCATGTTGCTTCGTTACCTGTTTTTGACAAGCATGAACTGGCAGCTTTTCAGAGGAAATTAAACCAGAAGTCCCATTTTACTTTTTTTAAATCCAGTTTACTTTTTAATATAGGATAATTATTTTATTTCGATTATAAAGTTGTTTGAAATCTTAAATCTGTTTTAGAATAATTTTAAAGACAGGTAGGACAGAAAACATAAGCATAATTAATTTCTTAACTTTGTTTTTTTCCATCTTGGCATTTAGCTTCTAGTATTTCAATTAATCGTGGCTTTATTTTGTTTTGTGTTTATTTTATTTGTTTGATTGGTTTGGCGTTTTAGCAGTTTTTCTTACAGCATTTTCCTAGTGTTGAATTTTGAGATATTCCTTCTATGAAGAAAGCACTTCCAAAGAGAATAATGTTTCCTTTAAAATTCAGTGGTATAGGCAAGATTGTTTGTTTGTTTTGTTTTGTTTTGAAAGTGTGCATATAACTAGGGGATTGCTTGAAACTATTTTACAGGACTTTTTATTTTCTTCTTGCCTAAACATTTTAAAAACCAGAAACTGAAGTTCCAGTTTGTACTGAAGCTCTGCAGAGGGATTTGGACAGGCTGGATCAATGGGCCGAGATCAATTGTATGAGGTTTAACAAGGTCAAGTGTCAAGTCTTGCACTTGAGTCACACCAATTCCATGCAGTGTTCCAGGATTAGGGAAGAGTGGCTGGAAAACTGCCTGGCAGAAGAGAACCTGGGGGTGCTGGTTCACAGGCAGCTGAACATGAGCCAACAATGTGCTCAAGTGGCCAACAGCATCTGGGCCTATATCATAAACAGTGTGGCCAACAGGAGTAGGGAAGTGATGGTGGCCCTGTAACCCATCACTGGTGAGGCTGCACCTTGAACACTGTGTTAGGTCTTGATTTGCTCACTACAAGAATGACACTGAGGTGGTGGAGTGTGTCCAGAGAAGGGCAATGAAGCTGGTGAAAGGCATGGAGAACAAGTCTTGTGAGGATTGGCTGAGGGAACTGAGGTTTAGTCTGGAGAAGAGGATGAAGGGAGACCTCATTGCCCTCTACAACTACCTACATGGAGGTTGTATTTAGGTGGGTGTTGATCTTTTCTCCAAATGATAGAACAAGAAAAAATGGCCTCATGTTGTGCCAGGGGAGGTTTACATTGTATACTGGGAAAAACTTACTGGAAGAGTGCTCAAACATTGGAATAGGCTGACCAGGGAGGTGGTGAGTCACTATCTTTGGAGACATTAAAAAAACATGTAAAAATGGCACTGTAAGATGTGGTTTAATGGCCATAGTGGTGTTAGGTCAATGGTTGATCTTTGAGGTCTTTTCCAACTGAAACAATTCTATAATTCTATGATTACTGGGAGAAAACCTGTGGGTTTTGTTCGTGGTCTTTTGGTTTTGCTGTTTCTGCTTATGGCTGGTTTTGTCTTCTATCCCTGTTGCAGTTTGAGTAGAAGAAGCAATTAGAAACCTTCCACAAGTACTGAAGCAGGAGGGAGCACAGCTTTGATACATTTGATGACCATGGTCATCTGGTCGTATAAAGCAAGCAGATGCAAATGTGTTTTGGGATAATGTCTGCATGTAGCATGAAATCAAGCAAAAGTAGTATGAAACTATTTTTAAAAAATGCAGTTTGGTTTAGGAGGAAATGGGCAGCATCCATGCCATTTTTTGAGAAAAGATGTCAGGGTCACCTTGTCATCAGAGCAGGTGGTAGCCTCTCTATTGCAGTGCTCTGTGTCTGCGTTACACTTCAGTTGCTATAAACTGATAGCTGGAATAAGAAAATTGTTCCAGTTCTGACCTGTCTGCTCTCTGAGTGGTGGCATTTTCTAGTACACGAAGAAGTCTCTGGGCAGTGGCTAGTTTATTAGACTATACATTTAGGACTTCTATTTGTTGTGGCTTGTGTAGGAAGGGAGACAGCACACTTTATATCAATAAGCACCACATGATTCTCTCTGCTTTACAAATGTTTTTAAACTGGCTTTGCTAATCTTGCTTGTCTTTGGTATATACTTTGAGCTTGGTTGCTTTTTATCTCCAGCTTGTTGGAGGTGACAGACTTGCTGTATTCTACTAAATGTATTTCATGGTAGTATCCCATCAGTAAGGCCAGCTGACCTTTCCTGTGTGACAGGGTCACCAGGTAGCCATTGCTAAAGTAGTCTCCTACCCAGGCTGCTTCTGTGGCTTCTGCTCTCCCCTTCAGGCAGTTTCCATAGTTTTCTTTCAAAGGAGGACAACTCTTGAGTATTTGTTAGTAACACAGACATACCTTATGCAGCACCTGAAAGAGGTTGTTAGCTTCTGGGTCCACGTATTGCCCTAGCTGAATCCTCTTGCTTCACGCACCTCTCCTCCTCTTCTTGCTAGGTGCTCAGCCATCCCCTGGCAGAGTGATGAGGTGCTAGAGTGGCCAAGTAAGATGCACAGTTGCAGTTTATGTTCACAAAGTTCAGTGTAAACCTGGAGTGAAATGCATGTTCAGTGTTCCCAAAACCTGTCCACTAAAAATAGTCATATTATGCTCTTACCACATGCCATTCTCCTTCTGAATTAAAACATGGGTGCATGAATTCTAGTACAGTAACAGGTGATAACAGTAATCTGGAGGAGCTCTGTGTTTTGTGTGTAAGTTGCCCAGTGTGTCGTGGCAGACATAGTGTTGTATTATTTAGTTTTATGGTTACTTTATGCCTCAGTAATATGTACGATGACAGGAAACCATGAGTACAGAGGAACCGAAAACAGTTTGGTGTAGTCCAGTTGAATCAGGAATAGTGTGGCCAGCAGGAGCAGGGAGGTCATTCTCCCCCTGTACTCTGCACTGGTTAGGCCACACCTTGAGTACTGTGTCCAGTTCTGGGCCCCTCAATTTAAGAGGGACATTGAGGTGCTTGAGTGTGTCCAGAGAAGGGCAACGAGGCTGGTGAGAGGCCTCGAGCACAAATCCTATGAGGAGAGGCTGAGGGAGCTGGGATCATTTAGCCTGGTGAAGAGGAGGCTCAGGGGAGACCTTCTTGCTGTCTACAACTACCTGAAGGGTGGTTGTGGCCAGGAGGAGGTTGCTTTCTTCTCTCAGGCAACCAGCACCAGAACAAGAGGACACAGTCTCAAACTGTGCCAGGGGAAGTTTAGGCTCGAGGTGAGGAGAAAGTTCTTCACCGAGAGAGTCATTCCCCACTGGAATGGGCTGCCCAGGGAGGTGGTGGAGTCACCGTCCCTGGAGGTGTTCAAGGCACGTTTGGACGTGGCACTTGGTGCCATGGTCTAGTCTTGAGGTCTGTGGTAATGGGTTGGACTTGATGATCTTTGAGGTCTCTTCCAACCTTGCTTATACTGTGATCTGTGATACTGTGAATGGCACCAGAGAGGGGAAAAAAGCTATCTGCATCCCCTACCTCTGCCATCAGCTGGTAAGATAATTTCAAGGAAGTTAATTAGTAGCTGTTTGTTGTTCCCTATGCAAGAGTCACTCCTGAAGATTTTCAGAAAGTATGATGTAGTTTATAGATCTTTGGTTAACCTTGCTTTCTGGCTCCAGACTGTAGTATCTAGCAAGTGAGCAAATAGCTTCTGTTGTATGGGATATTGGTAGTGTCTCATTACGGAGCGATTAGAGGTTAAAATAACAGGTTTTAGTGACTGTGGTGTAGCCTGATTTATACCTGTCAGTAGAATAATTAGGAAACTTATGACAAAATTAGATTATTTTCCTATTACTAATATTCTCATATTGCAGCATGGAGATAAGTCTACTGGTATAAATCTGTGCAGAAAGAATAATAATAACATATAACAGAAAAAGAACTGGATTCAGGAACACACAGATCATGGTTAAAGGCAAAAGAGACAACATCCTCCTTGGACACTGTCCAGTGAAAAAGGCTTAATCCTTGTGATCCCTCAGCTTTATACTGTGTATGATGTGTATGGAATGGAACACCTGGTTGGTTGGTTTAAGGTCACCTGTCCTGTCATCCCTGCAGATGGGACCTCTTACTGTACCCTCAGCGTGGCACACAGGATTAACAATGACCTTCATCTCCCTAGGAGCAAGTATAAGCAAGAACCTTTCTGCATACTGATCCTTCGTAGTAACAGTAAACATCAAGTACTATCACTTCTAGATGTAGATACTGTCTGCAGAAATATGCTGCTAACTTTAGACAGTGCAGTCACTTAATTGAAAATTAAAATCACTGAATTAGCTCTCTTCTAGCTCAAACCAGGATGCTAACAGACATCTGCATTTCTGAGATGAAAAATTTGATCCCTTCACTCCCCTCCTTTGCCAATCCTTTTTTGGGTGTTTTTTAGTTCTTTCTGCTGTCATAAACCTAGTTTGTTCCAACTGGACATCAAAGTAATAAAGCAGAAATGAACCATCCATGCATCTGATGAGATAAAGACATCTTAACATGAAATTTTACTTTGATTGCCTTTTATGGAGCACAAGGGAATTCTAAATAGCCAGATGAGCCACTATCTGTGGTTAGTAAAACTGGCCATTCCCAGAAAATGATAAACAAGGGAAAACTTGCATTTTGACAATTGGAAAAAAAAACAACACAAAAACAATCCCATAAATCAAATCTGACTTTTCTTATTATTTGGCTACATACCAAAGCATTTTAGGTGCTTCAGAATAAATCAACACTTTTACAGTAGGAAGTAATGATAAACATTTAAAAAGATTAATTTAAGTTTCCACCTTATTCAGAAGTCAAAATTTTTAAATGTTGAGAATCTTTTTTTAGGGAGAGTTGATGAATCAGAATCCAGGTGTAACCTGAGTAAAATGGGTTCTTGATATAATTCCTATAACGCTATAGGCTTTCTCACACCTGAATTCTCTTAGAAGGTGGAGCATGAAGTAATTGAGGGACTTTCTCAAGGCCTTGCAGGAATGGTATGTTGAAACAAGGAATGGATCTTCCTGGTGAAGCTTAATCTGGTACCAAAATCATGACAACACCTGCTGATATTGCGGTCTTTGAAAGCAAATTACTTCCTGATGCTTTCCTGGTGTAATAAAGCGACTCCAAGAATGTGACATGTCTAGATTTAATTTAGGTTATCTTTAGCCAAGCAGTGAGCTAAAAAATAGGTAAATTACCTGTAAGGTATTAGGATATTTCAGATAAAACATATATCTTCAGCTCCCTGCCTGGCACAAACTCTAAGGAAAGTTTTTCCTTTATAATAATTTGTAGGGAAAAAACAATCCTTTCAAATACTCACTTTCTTACAGGGTAGTGAAGGGTTTTTTTTAATGTGGATACCTGGTAGGTACTTTTCACATTAAAATCTAATTTTAAATTACTTTATAGATCTCTCTGGGGGTTTTGGTTTGGTCTGGTCTTTTAGGAAACAGATGATTTACTTTGTTTTTTTTCTGTTCATATATAGGTCTATACAACTGAAGCCTGTACAGGGCTACACTTTAGAGAGTGCCTATCTTTTAGGGAAGACTGTAAAAGTTTTACATTGAAAAAGACAGACACTGCATGTTCAAGCCTAAGAATTAAGAGCAATGCTTAAGCTGAAAAAATGTCTGAGAATTGATCTGTCTTAAGAGAGCAGCATTCTTCCTGCCTGGAGGCATGCCTTACATTATTTTTTTGCTGTGACCATTTCCTTTGTTGTTTTTCATATGTGATATCCCTATGCAACCACTGTGCTTGTACCAATCCTGGCTGCCTTCTGCCTTTTGTCCCCTTCAGAGACCGTTTCAGAGAAAAGAAATATACAAACTATTTACTCATTCATTCATTCGCTCACTCACTCTTTATCCCTTTCCTGCCTTCTCCTTGTTTGCAAAACGAGCAGGAAGCTATTTGCTCCTGGTGACTCACCATCAGATTTTATGAGGAGATTATGCTGAGTATCACGGATTCGCACACTCTCAGCTTTGTTGGAGGTCAATGTCTTGGCAGCATTCCCCTATAAATGCCATATAAGTACTGAGCTGTTGCTCTTGAGAGCTTTAAGTAATTTCTGCCTTCCATGGTAGTGGCTGTGTCTCTTGTTCAGAACAGCTGCCAGCAGCAGGAGAAGGTGACAGATTCTGTCTCTATATTGAATAGAGAAATTTCCTGACTTTCAGTTGGTGTGTGGGTGCCTGTTCAACAGCATCCTTGTCTCCTCCCCTTCACCCTGAATCATGCATTGGTTTTTACTTTCGTTAATTCAAAGACCTGTGGAGGTGGATGCATAAAACCTGATTAGATGCTGTTCACAGCCTTTCACTTTGTAAACCTTCTTCCCTCTTACTACATGGTTGCATCCTACCCATTTGTATCCTTGCATTTTCTGTTGCCTGCCTTCGGTGTGCTAATTTTTAAGGTCCCTTAGCTTAAGGATCTGTCAGTTATTTGAAATCAGGGAGATTCCTGTAGATTTAAGAGTTAGGCTACAGAATCTCGGCTGGGGATTTAGCATTTGCATGTTTGTATTTCTCTAAAACTTCCTGCACATTCATGAGCATATATGCATGATGCAGCTGAACATATATTTTGTTGAGACCATATGAGCGACAATGGTTTTTGATGGTGTAAGCTTATTTGGAACAGCGAGGGAAACTAAAGAATTGTACAGGGATTTTAGGAGATGGAGATGATACCATATGCAGAAGACACTCCCATCTGTGGCTCAGTAATTTTTGTCAGGTTTCTGAGGGCTGGGAGAAAGGTGGAATATGCTTGGGGATCACTCCTGTTGCCACCTGGACATTTGCTTCTGACCTCTGTTGGAAGTGACAATCTGAGGTTGTTGAACCCCTTTCTGAGACAGTGCAGTATTATGTTCCTACAAGTTCCTGAAATGACAATATGTTTAAAAAAACCAGAAAACCTGTTTCAAGCATCACCCAGAGTTAAGGAAAGAAAAAGCACATAAAGAAAAAGATCAAAACACACCTCCCAATGAACAAACCCTCCCAAACACCCACCCATGCATACATTTTATGTGGGAAGGAATAACTAATAATATGGAGAATTTATGATGTAGTTCATATTTTACATGAAATAAATTGTGTAAGCCTGTGTTTCGTATAAGGAAGTTCCACTTTGCTGGCCTATGTTCTGGTTTATAAAGGAAGATGTTAACAATCTTTGGGAGGATCAAATGTTTTCAGGTCACTGGGCAGGAAAACCTTTAGTTTGGCAGTATAGAGTGCACTTTTGCACAGATTCCACAAGTTGAGATTCAAATCATACATTTACAAGTACTGTCTTTCAGAAGCTCTCTGTTACAAAAATAGTTTATTTTACCATTAACGCTCATTGTTTAAAATATAAACAGTTCCGATTCACCAGAGTGTCTGAGGAGTTGCTGGATAACTCAAAAAGAAATGTCAGAGTGTTGCAGATATCTTCCTGTCAGAACTGTCATATGCTGTTGCAATTACAGCTGTTGATAGTATTGATCGTTCCAGAATTCATTTGGATAAACCGAATTGACAGAGACCTGCTGGAGAGAGTCCAGCAAAGAACCATGAAGATGACAGGGGAACTTGAGCATCTCCCTTGTGTAGAGAGACTGAGAGACCTGGGGCTGTTGAATCTGCAGAAGAGAAGACTGAGGGGACATCTCGTCAGTCTGAGGGGTGGGTGTCAAGTGGATGGAGTCGATCTCTCTTCAGTGGTCTGCAGCAATAAGACAAGAAGCAACAGGTACAAGCTTGAACATAGAAGATATCACCTCAGTAGGGAGAGAAAGTTCTTTACAGTGAGGGTGACAGAGCACTGGAACAGGCTGCCCAGAGAGGTTGTGGAGTCTCCTTCTCTGGAGACTTTCAAAACCTGCCTGGGTGCGTTCCTGTGTGAACTACCCTTGGTGATCCTGATTTGGTAGGAGAGTTAAACTCAGTGATCTCTAGAGGTCCCTTCCAACCTCTAATATTCTGTGATTCTGTGAAACTTCACATAAGTAACAGATGAATTTTTTTTTTTTTTTTTTAATTACACCCCCTCCTCACCTCAATTTACAATGACTAAAACATTTTTTTTCTGTGTGTGATAGCAGAAAAGGTTCATTGGCATAGAAACCTATAACCCGATTGGTAGAATTAGCAAAGTTTTAATCCATTGAGGAGAGAGGGCTTTTATTTTGACTGCACAAATATTGCTCTCTCCTATGCACAAGTGTTTGTTTAATCTAAAGAAATGTTATAAGATGAAGAATTTCAAAGGAAGGTGTTCTACTGAAGTCTATCAAGACTGAAAACTACTATTTCTCTTACCATTTGTTTTTATAATTCCTATTCTGATGAAACTAAACAAGAATGCTATTATTCTGCAGACACCGTCCTTAAGTTTATGAAGTGATTATCCTTCTGTATATAGCATGTTCCTATTTGCCTTTTGGAAGCTTTTTTTTTTAATATCTGAAGGTTAGCCTTTAGGTCATAGCTTTTATAGGTTTAGCATAAGCCTTTAATCTCTCTTTAATGACTTGTGTGTGTAACTTGTTCTAAATTATTACTAATAAAGCTACTACATAGTAAAGTACAGTACATCCTTGTAGCATTAGAATTCTTTGTCTTATTTGTTTGTCTTGCTAGCAGAAAAAATACACCCCTTCTCTTCTCATTTCCCCAAAAAAGGACCTTTCCAGATGCTACAATACCACAGAACAAGAGTAATGTAGAAGTAGAATGCTCAGATTTGGCTGACAACATCTTGATCAGGGAAGCAGTGTTAATTTGCAGGGAAAAGGTTGCTAAATTTTCTTCCTTAGTTTTTGGTGCCTGGTGTTTAGTAAGATCAGTAATAAAAATAGTGTTTTAAACATTCAATTTTATCACCTTTATGGTAATTAGTAATATAACTTGACACTGCTTTTATTTTTACAAGTTTGAGCCTTAGCCAGTTCTCTTTCTTGCAGAAGTTCTGGAAAATAAATTGAAATGTTTAAACAGAATCCATTTGAGTGACCAGGTTGAAACAAATTTTATTTTTCCCTTGTGAAGCCACGGATGGATTACATACAAGCAGCTACATGCTTGCGATATTTCACACAGGGACTTTCAGGGAGAGCAGGCAGGTCACACAGCATAGCACATCAACATCTTTCAGAGAGGAAGGAGAGGCAAAATACAGTAACCCAGCTCTAATGACCAGCAACAGATGAAATGCATAGCCATACTAAGAATTGGGAAATAATTTGCTAGCAGGGTGTGTTGGTCAGTACCTTGGCCGATTTTGGCCCCTCAGTTCAGGAACTTGGAAGAGTCCAGCGCAGAGTCACAACAATGATAAGGGAGTAGAACATCTTCCTTACAAGGAGAGGCTGAGGGAGCTGGGGCTTTTTAGCTTGGAGTGGAGGAAACTGAGGGGTGACCTCATTAATGTTTATAAATACATAAAGGGCAAGTGCCAAGAGAATGGAGCCAGGCTCTTCTTGGTGATGCCCAGTGACAGGACAAGGGGCAGTGGGTGGAAGTTGAGACATAGGAAGTTCCATGTAAACATGAGGAGGAATTTTTTCTCTGTGAGATGATGGAACACCAGAACAAGCTGCCCAGGGGGGGTTTAGAGTCTCCCTCTCTAGAGATATTCAAGACCTGCCTGGATGTGTTCCTGTGTGATCTGGTATAGGTGATCCTGCTCTGGCAAGGGAGTTGGACTAGATGATATTTTGAGGTCCCTTCCAGCCCCTAACCTTCTGTGACTACCTAGGGTTTGTACAATATGTGTGTGTGCCTTAAAACAGATAATATCTGCTGAACTAATCTCAACAATTTAAAGACCTATATGTTGTGAGCTGATGAACTTTCTCTGTTACCTCAAAGACATTTGAACTTTGTATCTCTTACTCACTATAGCAAGATTACATGTTTTGTAATGATTTAGCTATATGGTGTCCAGCACAGAAAAAATAAGTGCTGATAAAAATAAATGGTGATTTTCCTCCTGCTTTTGGGATACTACTTCCATTCCAATTTAACAATGAGAAGAAAATTTGCTTACTGTCTCTGGTATTTTCATTATTTTTTGTGTCCCTCAGAGGAAATGGGCCAGCTGGCTCCTTTACCCAAGAAACAGAGTAACCTGATTAGAGGTTCTAACCTTCCTTCTCCCCAAGCCTATTGCTCTAAACAGGTAGCCTCTGAATTGCATAGACCATTACTTGCAAGCCTCAGGATAAAGAAACATTTCCAATGTACAAGATAGGTGAGGTATAGTATTGATGCTTTTGATCTTTTCCCCAACGAGTTATTTTCTATTCCTAAGTCCATTCTGGCCTTAGAGCAACCCAAGTACATGTCAGTGAGGGAATCACAGTTTATGAACTCTAGACAAACATGTAACACCAAAAGCTGCCAGCTGGGGCAACTGATGTTAGCTAACAGGAAAGACATGAAGGGAAAGACAGCTAAACGGTTATTTAATAGATCATGATTAACATCAATCTGTGCACAGCATAATGGTCAATTACTGACTGCTTAAATTACCTTATATAGTATGACTTAATGTTGTAATCTACGGACTTTGAGATTGACTGCTTTCTTTTCCCCACATTTTAAATTTTGTCTTTGCTTCCAAGAAACCAAGATTGTTTTTGTATTTTGTAATCCTAGTTAATGTGTGTAATGGATACTTGCTGCACCAAGTTGAGTGTCCTACATACCAGTGGAGAGGAGGATGAATGACCCTTCTGAGGAGGTTAAAAACAGTCCCATCTCACTTTTGAGTCTACTTTACTGATGCTGATGTATTAAGGAGGAGGTGCCATGGAGCTGTTTCAACCTCATTTCTTCTTGGCAGTTTTTTAACAATATATGTGGTATTTAAAGCTTTATTTATTTTTTTTTTCCACAAATGATGATATGGCTGTTATATATAGAGATTTATTGTAAATTAATAGTGTTCATTAAAGGATTAGCTCTGAGGGCACATGCTAGTGTTGCTGCTGTTTGAGGGTAAGCTGACCAAGGGAGGTTTGTTCTGCTCTCAGCTTATCTGCAGTCAGTCTTGGATGAGGATTGTTTTCTGGGTAAAGAGTGTGTGTGCGGTTTTTGTTTGTTTTTTTTCTTTCAGTCTTTTTTTTAATGACCTGTTACTTCTAGATGGTAGAATATCTGCTCAAATCATGGTTTCATTGCCCTTCTACTATATTCATAGAATCATAGAATGGTCAGGGACGAGGGGACCTCAAGGATCATCTAGTTCCAACCCCCCTGCTAGAACCCCACCTCACACTAGACCAGGTTGCCCAGAGCCCCATCCAGCCTGACCTTAAAGACCTGCAGGGATGGAGCTTCCACCACCTCCCTGGGTGACCTGTTCAGTGTCTCACCACCCTCATGGTAAAGAACTTCTTCCTAACATCCAATCTGAATCCACCCACTTCTGGTTTTGCTCCATTCCCTCCTGTCACTACCTGACATCCTAAAAAGTCCCTCACCATCTTTCCTGTAGGCTCCCTTCAGATACTGGAAGGCCACAAGAAGGTCTCCTTGCAGCCTTCTCTTCTCCAAATTGAACAGCCCAGACTCTCTTAGTCTGTCTTCATAGGAGAGGAGCTGCAGCCCTCTGATCATCCTTGTGGCCCTTCTCTGGACACTCCAGCATGTCTACATCTTTCTTGTAACAGTACTGGATGCAATACTCCAGGTGAGGTATCACCAGAGTGGAGTAGAGGGGGAGAATTGCCTCCCTCAGCCTGCTGGCCACACTTCTTTTGATCTAGCCAGGATACAATTTGCTCTCTGGGCTGCTCTCTGGGTGGCTCATCCACCAGCATCCACAAGTTCCTCTTCCTAGAGCTGCTTTCAATCCAGTCACTGCCCAGCCTGTATCGGTGTTTTGTTCTTCTTCTGCCTCAGCTGTGCCTTCAGGAGGATCTGCTCCATGATCTTACCAGGCACAGAGGTGAGACTCTTAAGCAGACAAAACTTTATGAAAAAATAGTACAGAAAGAGTTAGGTTTGATTTTAAGTGTTGATTTTAACTGTTGTTAACTTTAACAACAAGCTGCGCAGAAATTCCTGTATTTCCTCAAAATATTGTTTGGTTTACACAATGTAAAGACACAAATACTTTACCAAGCAGTATCAGTGGCTGTGGACAGAATTTAAACATACTTTTTCCATGTGACATTGTGTTTCTGTTGCTAATAAGGCAAAAATATTCTTGTTGATCAACTGTTTCCTGCAAGGTGGAAAAGATACATGAAACTATGCCTCTAGCATGAAAAGAAGAAATAGGCAGTTGACAAGAACAGACCACAGTTGCTACTGATGTCCGCTGGTCAAGAATCTGTTAGACACCTGTCGTGAAGGTTAATCTGGTATCATAGAAAGGATGTGCACTGTAGCACTGGAGAATGAATGTCACAGTTTCATGGCATACTTGCTCAGGACCAGTATCTCTGACTGGAAATACATTACCCCTGTTTCTTCTTCTAATGTCATGCTAATGAAAGAGACTAAGTGATAAGGGAAGCTCAGGGAATTGTTTTTAGGAGGAAAGTATTTTTAAAGTTATACAGCTTTTAGGAATTTTTCTGAGATGGTATTAAATGTGCAGTTTATTACTATGCATAAAAATGATGTTCAGAACCTTTTGATAAAAAACCAGACATGTCGGTTCCTCTGTTCTGTGCCCTTACAGCAGCAAAATGAGTACTTTTCCCACAAATTGCTTAAAATATGTGCAGACAGCTACCAGCGTAGCATTGTGAGGCTTCACATGGATCTGAAATAAACAGCTTAAATGAAGGCCATGGTTTGAATAGGAAAGTGGGAACAAAGCACTCATCCGAATACTCAAAAAAAGTACAAAACTGAAATAGTGACTAGGATCCATTATGTTTAGCCCTACTACATTTTAAACCAAATTGATACTCCTCATCAGTAATTGATTGCTAGATATTTTGTTTAGGTATGATCCAAGTTTGTTCATTATAAGGGGACAAATGCATCCAGTTTCTTTTCCTCCCATAAGCATTTAATATCTTGTTATTCTTCACTGTGTTACAATAATCAATTGGCATTTAGCATGTTGTTAGCATAACCAAATGTAGTGGAGGAGGCTTGATTTAAACAAAGAAAACTGTTTATAAATAGCAATCAATTTAAATATAGTCAAGGATTTAAAACAAGCTGTATGTTGAGTGCTTTTATCATGAAAACTCTTTACTGCCTGTATACATTTACACAGTATGTCCATCCTGGGTTGTGCAGTGTGTAGCTGGCAGCACTGTTGGGCTTCTGTGTGTTCTTTTTGTTACATTACACCTGGTAATAACAATAGGTTTAATTAATTAAAGAAAGAACAAGGATCAAGAATTATACTTAGAATTTAGAGGTACAGGTACGCAGAATGTTCTCTGTGATACTCTTTAGAAAGGCTTTTGTGGAGATAGCAGTGGAGAGGCATACATACAGTCTAAAACTGTATCCACATTTCTGAGTATTGAACCCAGGATAAAATTTGAATTGAACCCAGGATAAAATTTTTACTTAGTCCTCAAATTAAAGGGAAGACAGGGGAGGGTGATGTTACTGTAGGAATCTGCTACAGGCCACCTGACCAGTAGAACCAAGCAGATGAGGCCCTTCACAGGCAAATAGAAGTGGCCTCCAGGTCACAAGCCCTGGTCCTTATGGGGGATTTCAACCACCCTGACATCTGCCGGAGGGACAGCACAGCAAGGCATCATCAATCCAGGATGTTCCTGGATTGCATAGATGACAACTTCCTCCTCCAAATGGTAGAGGAACTGAGAAGAAAAGTTGCTATGCTGGACCTTCTTCTCACCAATAGGGAAGGGCTGGTGACCAATGTGAGGCTCAAGGACAGCCTTGGCTGCAGTGACCATGAAGCAGTTGAATTTAAGGTCTTCAAGGCAACCAGGAGGACATTCTAAGCTTATGACCCCAGACTTCAGGCCTGCAGACTTTGATTGCTTCAGGGATCTGCTGGCCAAAGTATCATGGGACGAAGCCCTAGAGGAAAGAGGGGCCCAGGACAGCTGGTCAGTATTCAAGGATCACCTCCTCTGTGTCCAGGAGCAATGCATACCAACAAAAGGAAAGCAGGGAAGAATGCTAGGAGGCCTGCCTGGCTGAGCAAGGAGCTCCTGGACACGCTGTCACACAAAAAGAAACTGTACAAGGAGTGGAAGAAAGGACAGATAGAATGGGGGGGTATATAAGGAAGCTGCCCGAGCAGCTAGAGATCTGGTTAGGAAAGCCAAGGCACAGCTTGAATTGAATCTACCCAGGAATGTCAAAGGAAACACCAAGAATTTCTACAGGTATATTAATGGCGAGAAGACAACTAGGGAAGGTGTGGGTCCCCTCAGAAAGGAAACAGGTGAAATGGTCACAAATGACATGGAAAAGAACTGCGCATCATAAGTGAAGATCAGGTTCGTGATCACCTGAAGAACCTGAAAGTGTTCAAGTCCATGGGACCCAATAGGATACATCCACAAGTACTGAGAGAACTGGCGGATGAGGTTGCTAAACCCCTCTATATTATATTCCAAAAGTCATGGCAATCTGATGAAGTCCCCACTGACTGGAAAAGGGGAAACATAATTCCCATTTTCAAAAAGGGTAGGAAGGAGGAGCCGGGGAACTACAGGCCAGTCAGTCTCACCTTTGTGCCCGGTAAGATCATGGAGCAGATCCTCCTGGAGAAACTACAGAGACAGGAGAATAGTGAAGAGGTGACTGGGTACAATCAGCATGGCTTTACCAAGGGCAAATTGTACCTGACAAGCCTGACAGCCTTCTATGAGCAGGTCACAACATGAGTGGATGGGGAGCGAGCAACTGATGTCATTTACCTGGACCTGAGCAAAGCCTTTGACTCTGTCCCACGCCACACCCTGGTCTCCAAGCCAGTGAAATAGGGTTTGATGGATGGACCACTAGATGGATAAAGAACTGGCTTTATGGCCACACCCAGAGTGACTGTCAATGGGTCCATGTCCAAGTGGAGACCAGTGACAAGTGAAGTCCCTTGTGGATCAGTCCTGCGACCAGTCTT